>JAUCNQ010127080.1:0-10133 GCA_032352715.1 Bougainvillia muscus | reverse complement strand
ACACGTAAGTGTTACAATAACACTTCATCTAAGGTGAAAATGAAGCGAATTGTGAAGCGAATTTAAGCGAATTTTTAGACGGTCCCTTAGCATTGTTGCTAGCAAACATTGTAGGCTAAAAAGTTCACCATTTATGCATTTCTATCTTGTTTACAGGTTTTGCTTCTGATTGATGCTAGTTTTGGGTTTGAAATGGAAATCTTTGAATTTCTAAACATTGTTCAAGTACATGGTTTTCCAAAAATCATGGGTGTTCTCACACATTTGGATTTGTTAAAAAAGAATAAATCAATGAAAAGGATAAAAAAGACTCTAAAACAAAGATTCTGGACTGAAGTCTATCAGGTTAGTATCATAATATGCTAGTACATGGTGACCACATCCTGGAAAATCCTGGAATGTCCTTGAATTTTTTTTAGTCCTTGAAAGTCCTTGACAGGGCCTTCGAAAAAGGGGCAGGGGAGGGGAGGGGGCAGTGGCACTAGCCCCCCCCCCCCAAACACACACACTTTTGATGTCTAACTTTGTTTTATGTGGAGAAATAGACAACTTTATGACTATAATGGGCCTCTGGTTCCCCCATTTTAAAACCCTTATCGATGCTCCTGCTTGAAAATTAGCCTTTCTTGTCCTTGTCCTTGAATGTCCTTGATTTTCTAAACTGTGTCACCAAAGACATTTTCTCATTCCGAAATTCTTAGTTAACGATTATAGGGTCTAGGTTTGAACAACAAAAGTTATAATTTGTGTATTGTCATTTAGGTGTTTCATTTGCCTAATGTGCCTTATGAACTGTAAATTCTCTGAATAATATTGTTAACAGTGAACACTTCTCGCACAAGATGATTATTGTCCTAGAATGTCCTGAAATTCGTACTAACAATGCTATTTACCCTTGAATAGTCCTGGAATGTTTTCCTTAGTTGTCCCGGAAAATGGCCAAAAACATCCTGGATTATCCTGGAAAGTCCTTGAGTTTGAGTTTTGAAAACCTGTGGTCACCATGTAGTAGATCAAAGACTGGAGTATGGAGTACATAAAAACCTGTCAATGAGCTGATTAAGGACCGTCCACAAAATTCGTATCGTAATACGAACCATTTTCATCACATAAGAAGTGTTTTTGCGCCTACTAAGTATGCACAAATACACTCCTGTATGAAAATTGGTATTAATTTTGATACGAATTTTGTGGACGGTCCCTTAGCTGATTTAAGTTTTTGCATGCTGACAAGTTGTTTCCACTACTGGTGTGACATTCTTAATATACTTTTTTGTCAACGGTTGAGAATTCAATTTGTTTGCTATTAAGAAAACATAAAAATGTGTTATATTGTGGTTCAGTTGAAGCAAATGCTGTGTTCAGTGGAAAATCAACAAAACAAAAGTGGACATCATCATTCAATTGTTAAGGAACCGTCTCAAAAATTCGCTTAATAAATTTGCTTCATTCCTGTCAATTTTCATCTCAGATGAAGTGTTATTGTGCATACTTTGTATGCACAATAACACTACATCTGAGGTGAAAATGAAGCGATTTGTGAAGCGAATTTAAGCAAATTTTTGAGACGAACCAAGTTCAAACAAAGACCATGGGAATCTATAATGAAATGACATGGGTTCAAGTAAAGAATGTGTGGGTCAAAAATGAATTTATGCGTGTTAAAAAAAGTATTAAAAAAATATTATTTATATTTTACTTATTTTTCACAAAGTTTGTGTTTGACACCTGTTGAACATTTGGTCGTTATAGGGTTAAAGAGCTGTAAATATTTCGTGTTTTGACTTTCAGGGAGCAAAATTATTTTATTTGTCAAGTATAACATATGGCTCCTACCCTAAAACAGAAATTCATAATCTCGGAAGGTTTATATCAGTAATGAAGTTTCGTCCTTTAATGTGGCGTTCATCTCATCCATATGTTTTGGTTGATAGGTAGGTTAGACTTTTTATTTTAGTAGAAATCTTACAGTAAAACATACAGTAATTCAGCACAGCACAGTGTCAGTAGAGCCTTACGTTCAAAAGGCGTTTATAAATTTAAGTGTGTTGGCTGCAACGCCATCTATATTGGTAAAACTATGCGACATTTGAAAGTTCGAGCTTCTGAACATGTCGGTATCTCAGCATTAACTAATAAACAAGTTATTTGTCAGCCATCTGCTGTAAGTGAACATCTTTTTACTTGTAACACACTTGATAGATTTCCGTGTCTTGATGATTTTAGTATTCTTGCCTCTGCTAACTCTAACTTTATCTTAGAGTTAAAAGAGAGTCTGCTAATTCATCGAGACAAACCGAAATTAAATAATAATGTATCTTCTGTGCCATTGTATTTATTCGACAAACATTGGACAATCAATTATGTGTTTTAAATTCATTCTGATTGGTCAATACAAATCTTACGATTTTTAAATTATGGTGTTTCCGTTTTTTATAAAATACATTGTATCATGTAAAATATTATCATTGTGATGATAGTCGCAGTGAACGACTGACCCGTCAAAAATTCAGCACTGTCGCTGATTAGGTTTTGATCTGAATTTAAGTAAATTCTTCAGAGCTGTGAGAATCTAATTGCTCAAAAGTATTGCCCATCAGTGCAATGCCATACAAATCTCTTATTGATCTTCCACAAAATTTGTATGCCTAAACTTGATTTTGGATAGATATAAAGAAAAATTAAGATTTTAAGGTTTAAATGTAAACCTACCTAAATGTAAATACATTGTTCAGAGATTCTCGTGTTGCGTCATAATTTTGCTTTATTACTGTCAATTTTCATTTAAAAGAAGTGTTGTTCTGCATACTTTGTATCTGGGATAAAATGAAAACGATTTGTGGAACAAATAAAAGCAATTTTTTAAGACAAATCCTAAGTTACTCTGAAAGTTTTGATTTTTTAGATTTGAAGATCTTACCAATCCAGAAGATGTTCGGCAAAACAGTAAATGCAGCAGATCGATATGCTTGTATGGTTACATGCGTGGTGCTCACATGAAATATAACTCGAAGGTTCATGTTATTGGTGAGATAAAGCAGTCCTCAATATTCGTATGGAAATTCGTATATATTTTCATTCAGAGGAATGTCTACATGCTTAGGGTTCGTATCAATTCGCTTTACAAATCGCTTCATTTTCACCTCAGATGAAGAGTTATTGTGCAGACAAAGTATGCACAATAACACTTCATCTGAGATGAAAATTAACGGGACTGAAGCGAATTTAATAAGCGAATTTTTGAGACGGTTCCTTTTAGTGTGCACGAATACACTTTTTCTGTCATGAAAATGATACGATTTTGCGATATATACAAATTTGATGGATTACCCCTGATCTTTTTATAAAAGAGACAGCATCTGTATTGTGGGTAGTTTACAGTAGGATGGTTTACATAATGAAGGATAAGCAGCAATTTATGCTGTTCCTATTAAAGAAGTTTTTAGTAAGTGAGAAATTACAGTGGAAAAATCTTAAAATTTCTCACAGATAGAGAAAAAGATCATTAACTAATAGATTTGGAGTATCTTCAAGTAATCTTGGAGTATTTGTGAAAGATTCTGGAGTGATTCTATAATAACCTTTCACTGGTTAAAGCTGAGATAGTATTTACGTAATTTCACTTCACCTATCTTTCATATTGCAAATAAGGAGAATTGAAATTGAGGAAGAACTTCTCCTAATTTATTAATTTCTTTGTTCTCTTGTTTAGGTTGCGGTGATTATACAACAAAAACAATACATCCATTACCAGATCCTTGTCCCTTACCAGACAAAGAGAAAAAGCGTTCATTAACAGAAAAAGAAAGGATGATATATGCACCTATGTCTGGTGTTGGGGGGATTGTTTATGATAAGGTTAGTTTTGCTTAACCTTAGGGCTTTTTGCGCCTGCGCTGTCTTTGGAAAACCATGTACTGCATCCCCTAATTTGAGATCGATGTGTTATTTAACCAATTTATATTAAGTCAGAAGGTTTAAACTTTTTTGCACATAAACATAGCTAAACATTTGATTACTGTTAGATCTGTCTGCTAAACGAACCGTTTACCAGTAAGGTTTCATATAAGAAAATTAGGATAATCCAATAATCTGCTCGGGTCAGCATTTTTTTCAACACATGTTTTTCCAAATTTTTGTAGCAGTTTAGTTAACTGCTCCCCCCCCCTAACTTTTTGACGCATAGGAGTTATTTGAATTATTACTTATTTTTACCATTTTGTGCTAACTGTAAACGTTTTGTTACATACTTATTAGGATGCTGTGTATATTGATCTTGGTGGTAGTAAAGAAGGGCAACGAGCAGCAGCATCCAAGGATTCTAAAACTAAAATGGTAGGACAGAGCATACATGAAGAGAATGAGCTGTGAAGTTTTTTATTTATTTTTTGTTTAATTATGACCCCTGTTAGTTGGTTGACTTGTGACGTTTAAGTATTGTTCCCAATATTTCCTTTTATATAAGTCTCAGTTAACTGTAATTAACTTTAACCTTTATACGCCATGAGGTGGGGAATCTCCCATAAACAAGCCCCGTTCCTAAATGGCAGCCTCGAAACTTTTCATATTTGTAACTAATCATGTAAAAAATATTTGTATTGAAAATCGTACTGTGTTCATCACAGCAGAAGTGTGTCTGTGCGATCCCTTATTAGATATGATGCCATTGTGATCTATGTTGAACCGTTAATTCATCCTTGTCAACAAAGATTTTTTATTACAAACACAATAAATAATTACTGAGAAACTCTTTACCAAATGGTTAGCATATCTAATAGATTTCCTAATTTTATTCAGGAAGAAGATCAAGAACAAGAAGTAGAAAATGAGTTCATGTCTTCCTTGTTTTCATCAAAGACAGGTATTGATACCAAAATGGAAGCAAGTGAGCTAAATATTTTCACTGTAAGTATGAGTATTTAATCGTTTTACCCAAGGATACAATTTTGTATAGCAATATATTCAACCTCGATGCAATAAGGTTATTGCATCGAGGTTGACTATATTGCTATACAAAATTGTTTGATGTTTGATTATTCTTATGTCAGGGTGGCCACTCAGGGTGGCCACTCCTAAAAACTTCTTAAATCTCCTCAATTTTTGTCTTCCTCCTAAATTATCCTAAAATGTCCTAAACAAATCTTGTCTTCATGTTTTACAAAAGAATTTGAGGATTCTTGATTATTTTGTGCAAAAATCTCCTAAAAAATTGGTTAAATTTTTTAGGATATTTTAAGCCGAATTACTCGATTTCCCCTAAATAATCAGGGCATTCAGGAGATTCCTTAAACCTCCTAAAATCTCCTAACTTTTCATGTTTGATTTTAAGGCCACCTTACCCTGTATGTTTTCCTAAGTCAAAAATTCTCAAAACACTCATTTAACCCTTGCTGCCAAAAAACTCTATTTTCAACATTTTCACTTGGATCAAACAACAGTTTTATAAGTATTTTTTTTTAAAGATAGATTTATTTTTATCTTTGAGTAACTTGTTTAAAAAACAAGCACCGTGTAACACATATAAAAACTTTCAAATTTTAAAAAGCTGTCTGGTACCGCAGAACGACATGAGTTAATTTAATTATACTTTTCATAGAAACTGCTGGCCTATTACAGGTTGCTAATGACCGTCCACAAAATTCATATCGATCATAGAAGAAGTGTCTACTAAGTATGCACGAATGAAAAATACGAATTTCAATACGAATTTTGTAGACGACAGGCTTTAACGTACTATTCTAACCAACATTTGTCTCATTTTAATTTCCTTATTGTATTCTTTTCACACTTATGCTCATTTTTTCATCTTAGAAATCAGCACCGATCACAGGAGAACAGATTAAAAGGTTTGAACACATTACCATATTTTATTTCTCTTATCCTTTTTAACTCTTTAATGCCTGCTAACAGAATGGTCACACTTGCTTTTTCAATCCTGAAGCAAAATGTGTGTGTGTGACCATTTAATAAGGAACCGTCTCAAAACTTTGCTTAAATTCGCTTAAATTCGCTTAGCAATTCGCTTCATTTTCACCTTAGATGAAGTGTTATTGTAACACGTAAGTGTTACAATAACACTTCCTCTGAGGTGAAAATTATTAGGAATGAAACGAATTGCTAAGCGAATTTAAGCGAATTTTTGAGACGGTCCCTAAGACACATTAAAGGGTTAAAATGTATTACAAGACTTTAAATAAGAGCATCCTCTAAAGTAGATTGATTAGTACACGTTGCTGTCCGATGACCTGCAGATTTAGTAAAAAAGGTTTAACAGGAATTTTTTATGTTTTATAACCTTTGTCATAGTGATAACAAATGGACTATGCCTGAAGAAGAGGTAGTTGAAGATGGTGACCGTGTAAGAAGGAGAGCAATATTTGATGACGCACACAATGGAGATGATAATGAAGGAGAAAGCGAGGACGAAGAAGATTTTGACTCAGGGATGGAGGATGATAAAGATGAAGATATGGACGATAGTGAAGAAGAAGGAGAAGATGAGGAAGAGAGAGATCTTAAAAAAAGCTCAAAGAAAATCAAAGAAGTAAATAGATTTTATCTAGATTTCCAGATTTAGTTCTAATGTACCTATCATTAATAAATCTTTGAACACATGAGACATATATTTCAGCAGACCTTTTTACCATCCTGTAGTTTGATAAAGTTCTGTCCCCAAATTCCATGTAAAAAATCATACTATCCATCGAACCATCTCAGGACAAGTGCCTTTGTCCATATACTTTAGGTGTCAATTTGTGTTAACGTTCTTTTTCGTTTATAGACCGCAGAAGATGAAATAATGACGTTCGAAGGAGAAAGCTCAGATGATGAAAATTTCGAAGAACTAAATAATAAAAGTATTAATTTATGTTGATTGTTGTAAGATTCAAGAGTTAAGATACTAACGTGTTTCAATACCTTTTTTGCCATTAGGTAGGAACCATCCACAAAATTCTTAATGCAAATCGTACCATTTTCATCAAAGAATACCCAATGTGCATTCTAGTATAGCTAAAGAATGAAAATTTTCCATAAAATTGTAGATGTTGGGCCCCCAGATCAGACCAGAATTTCTCCCGGGGTAATAATGTCGCAGTTTAAAAGGTTTAAAAGTATTAATTTTTTATATCTTTGCGTTTTTGGCTATATGTATCCTTTGCACCATTCGATATCGTTGTTACATGCTGTCAGGCTAATACTTCTGTCAGACTTCATGGTCTTAAAGGTGATATTGTTGAGACCTTGCATAAAATTCACATCTCATTATGTCAATTTTCATTGGAATGAAGTGTACTTAACACTTTAACACTTTAAGATGGAAAATGGTGCGATCTGTTAGGGACTGTCCGCAAAATTCGTTTGGACATTCGTATCAATTTTCATACAGAAGGAGCGTTTTTGTGCATACCTAGTATGCACAAAAACACTTCTTCTGTGATGAAAATGGTTCGTAAAACGATATGGTTCGCCTAACGATACTAATTTTGTGGACGGTCCCTTACCAGGGAGTAGTGCTTTATTATTTATTTGTATTGTAGCTTTGTACTGTTTTGCTTATATTCAATTATTCTTTTACTCTAATTCTAACTGGTACGTATTGTGTTTTCAGGTATGGAATCATTGAAGCAACGTTTGAAATTAAATTTATCTAATTATACACCATTCAAAAATAATACTGACATTCGAAGAGTCATATATGGTGAAGGTACGTGTTTTTTGAGGTTAGATAGATAACAAGAGTACGCTGGTTAAGAAATCGTCCACAAAATTCGTTCCATAGATTATTTCATTTTTATCTCATATGAAGAAACTGTCATTGTGCATATAAAGTATGCATGCACCATTCTGAAAGAAAATTAATGGAAATACAGTCAATGTCCGATAATTCGAACTCTCAAGGGAGGAAAATGTTTGTTCGAATTATCGAATGTTCGAGTTATCAGAAGTTGGTGTTAAATAGGGTAAAAGCGCATGAAACATGTTATAATGAAATGTTATCGTTATATTTTCTTCTACACATGGCCTATTCAGTACAAACGTTGAAAAAGTCCGTTATTTACCTCTGTTTCCTACGCTGCATCAATAATTTTTCAATTTTACATGTTAATGACATAACATCGACATTAACAACAACGTCAATAAACATCCCAAACACTGAAAGTGTTTCAAGTGCTGACATCACCTCTGTACTTTTTCGACATTTTAAGGCTTCATCGAACATTTCAGCTTCTTCATCGTCTAAGCTATCGTCTGGATCCTGCTCTATCTCCATCAATATGTCCTCATCGGTCAATAAAGCATTGCTGCTTATCAGATTCTCATCAATATCAATGAAATTTTCCGCAGTGACACTAGAAACCAAGGAAGGATCTCTGCTATCTAGCTCTTCGAGTTCGTCTATCAGATCGCTAAACGGGTCGTTCAAATCGTAGATAGCTTCGTTCTGAGACATTGCAGAAATCGTAGCCTTGTTGAAGCAGTTGGAAATGGTGGTAGGTGACACCTGATCCCAACGGCAACAACAACGGCATAATTGAAGCAACTGACAAGCGATGTAACATAGGAGTGCAAATCCCTTGTATACTCCACTCTGAAGGAAATAAATGGTACATAGATAAAATTAAAAATAAACTCCCTGAATTATGAATTATTTTGTTAATTATGAGATCTGTAACCTGGAGTTCGAATTACCGGACGTAAATTTGGCCATGAGAAAGGGAAATCTGTTCGAATTATCAGAAAGTTCGAAATACTAGGATTCGAATTATCGGACGTTTTTCCCTTAAAGAAGGTGCGGCTTGTTCAGGGGAAAAAGAATTCGTTTGAATTAACCAAATGTTCGAATTATCGGGCAGTCGAATTATCGGACATTGATCGTATAGTGAATTTATAAAAGACCGTCGTCAAAATGTGTATCGTAACCACGAACCATTTTAATCACAGAAAAAGTATTTTTGTGCATACTAAGTATGAAAAACTCCTGAATGAAAATTGATACGAATATTTGGGACGGTCCCCAAAGAGATTTTTGAGACGAATCCTATCAATTCATAGGTGTTGTCACAAAATCAAAATCACAAAATAGTGCTTCTGAAAGTGAAGGTGAAGATGATGACTTAGTTGCTGGTATGTTTCATGTGAAAAGTAATAGTCGTACATCAAAGAAGAACAACACTACTGCCCTCTATCATAAAATGGATATTGTAAAAAAAAAGAATGAAAACATAAAAGATGTTGATCTAGATGATTTAAAAGAACTTATAAAGAATTTATTTGTGACAGGAAAATGGTCATCAGCAGAAAATGCAGAACAGCTATTAAACGAAAGTGATGAAGGTACATATGTTTTCCAGTTTTTTACTAAGGGTACAAAGATTTTCGCAACAAATTCTATCCTTTACTATCAATTTTTATGCAGAAGAAGTGTCTTTATGCGTACTTTGTATGCACAATAACACTTCTACTGAGATGAAACTGAAGCGATTTGTGAAACACAATTTTGAGGACAAACCTTGCTTAGGGTTTGTCTCAAAAATACACTTTAATTAGCTTCACAAATCGCTTCATTTTCACCTTAGATGAAGTGTTATTGTGTATACAAAGTATGCGCAATAACACTTCATCTGAGATGAAAATTGACAGAATTTATAAAGCGAATTTTTGAGACGGTTCCTTTCACTAGATTATCAGTACACAATATCCAATCTTTTTATCTGATAGCTTTGGTCACAATTGGGTTTGCATTTTATCTACATATTTAAACTTAATCGAGTGCTTACCCTCCTACCTTCATGTCAGTCTCTCTTTTGTCGTAGTCTAATTAATCTATGGATGATAATGTTAGAAAGTGTCCTTCGGTACATATTTATATAGTGGTCAAAAGTTACAAGGGGGTCTACCAAATGTTAACAATTGTGGTATTTTTGAAGCCATCCTATCCCATTCTACATCCTAGGTAGTGCTTTCCCTCCCTCTGATCATTTCTTGACGATATTTTGCAAAGCACCACAGTAGAGGACTGTAAATTTTATTTTCTTAATAGCTAAGGACACGTTAACATGGAAATTCGTTGCGGGCGAAATGAACTGTCATGGCTTCTGTGATTGGTTAAATTTTTCCGACGGAAAAATTTA
>JAUCNQ010127058.1:0-10140 GCA_032352715.1 Bougainvillia muscus | reverse complement strand
ATTCCAGGAAAAGTCCTAAAATTACAAGCACCAATTTAAACGGTTATCCGAGTTATCGCGAAAAGAGTTGGAGGGGGACTCCAGGAGCCCCCCCCCGGCCTGGATAGGGTTAATATTGTGAAATTACCACACATATATTATTATAAGAACTGTTTTAACATTCTTGTATCATTATTTTAACTTAATTTTCTTGTATTGAAAAATGTTGAAGTAAGTAGATGGTCACAAAAAATGCACAAATACATTATTTCAGTATTTTTAAAGATAAATAAGGGGAATTTGATTGGTAGTTCTGATATCAATGACCTGTAACTTTTGAAGTTGAAACATCTGAACATCTGAAAGTTTGTTACAAGATGCAAAATAGATTTATGCTAAAAGTTTCTAGGCTGTCCAGCTATTATTTGAAAAGTTATTAAAATTAGACCGGATGTGGGAAAAACCCTGGGTTAATAGGATTGATAATTTATTTTTAATGACATTTCAATAATAGGGATTAAAATTGTTTTGTTATCTCCATCAGTAACAACATACGAATCCGGAAATGTGTTTAGGGACTAATAGATTCGTCAAAACGTTAATCAAGATATCAAGATTCTTCATACCAAAAATATGTGCCCTCGAAATATACACGAAAGGTACTTCATTTGAGATAATTAAGTTCCTTACCAAATAAGCAACTTTGATCCCGCCATTATCAGCAATATTTTCTCCAAGCGTCAGTCGACCGTCCACCTAAAAGTATAATGTATTCAATTGTACAATCTTGAACAAAAAATGGAGTGCCAGAAGTATAATTGTAACCGTTTACTTCATGATGTCCAAAAATGGTCACACACACTTATATATGCTGCAGGATTATTAAAGTATGTGTGACCATTTTGAAACATTATGAATTAAAGGGTTAATTTCTTGCTGTATAAGCATTTTTTGTATATCAGCTTGCTGACAGTTTGTATAATTAGCTTTCAGAACTTTTGTTGATTATTGTTGTTATTTTGTTGTTATTCGATTCTCTTATCTTAACCAAATCTGCTTCACAAGCAGATTCATAACATTCTATTCCCAGTCATAGTAATATAATAGAAATCCGGTGTCATTAATTTGATTACTTTAGGTATGGTCTGTTAAGATACATATGCGAGGATTCGCCACTGTGCTTCTTGTACTTCTAGGTTGTTTCATGTTTAATTTCTCTTTTGATTTTGATTTGAGTAATTAATGAAAAATAATGTTATATTGTTCAGACTTTTCAAATTTTCTATATTCATGCAGCATGATTTACAACTACTGCCACTGTCTTCGTCGTTAAATAATGTTATGTCTAATCTTTGAAAACACTCATTAACTGGAACAACGACGTTAGGAAAATACTCGTTGCTGAGATCCAGATGCGTTTTGGTAGTGTTGTAAACACAAGCTCCTTTTTCAGAATATATTTTCAAAGACAGCTTGGCAATATTAAAGATATAAAAGGTACTATATCCGATCTTTCAGATCTTTCGTTAATTTACTTATTTATGATAATAATTGTGTTTACAGTACAGAACAAAATTATTCTGTGCTGCAAAATACTATTGTCTGTCTTAAGTCATCTGAGAGATTTGATATCCCTTTGCTATAATTATATATATATATGAATTTGACAAACCCAGAGCTGTGACGGGTTTATCTACCGCGGGCTACCACAGGTGGGTTTATCTACCGCGGGCTACCAAGTGTCTTTGTATTTGTGCCCTTTTACGTTTTTGTAGTTTGTCTTTAAGAATAGAACAAAAAAATGAGAAAAAAGACATCTCTCGCAAAAATGGAAGTGACCATTACTTACAGTAAGGCAAATTTGATTTGCCATTGGGTTAATAGAGGCTGGAAACAAGGTGACTAATGTGAATAGATTTTTAGGGTCACTTGAGACAAACGACGCTAGTTACAAGGTTGGTTAATTCAGACAAAGATTAGGACATTCTCCAGGAAATTGATCGAATGCCAGAAGTTAAGTTTTATATACATTCCCCACTGAGTACAATTTTTGCTATAATAAGTTCAACAGGATATGACATCTCTTTCAAAGTACGCTTAGTCGAAATAAAAACTCTTAACCCTATTAAGACTGGACTTTTTTTACACGCTTAAAGACTGGAGGGGCGGGGGGGCATTATGGCCCCCCATATGAAAATCATGATCCACTAATGCTAAGCCTATGAAACTTTGCACATATGTTACTAAGCACATGAAGAAGATTTTGGCGTGGTCAAATTTGGAATGACGTCAATTTTAGGCTAATGACGTCATATCTAGCCTCTTATATCGCGAAGATGCCTATCTGGATTAACATTGACTAAAAAGCTTTTTTCAAGACATTTCTTTCACATAACTGATGGAGATGTAAAGATAAGTGTCCAAACAAACGTCCAAAAGCAAATCTGGCAAAAAAATAGCGAATTAACGGATTTTTCGCCGTCGGAATTTGCTGCGGAAAATTTTCATGAATTTCCGGTCGAAATTGGACATTTTTCCGGTTCTCCGGAAAATTACGTCATTTTCGGTAATTTATGATAATTACCAATTGTACGAAATTTCATTCCTAAATGATTTGTACCTTAGAAAATACAGGATTCACAATATTTCAGTATTATCATAGGAAATATGGGAAATTTGATAGGTGGATCTAACCAATGATCTATAACTTTTGAAGTAGGCACCCTGAAAAATTGAAAGTTTCTTAAAAGATGCGAAATAGATTTATACTTAAAGTGGCAAAGTTTAAAGACAGCTCAATTATTATTTCAAAAGTTATTAAAAAAAAATCGGAGGGGGCGCCATTATCCCCCCTCTAGCTCTAGTCTTAATAGGTTTAAGTTAGGTCTGCGCTGTGATTTGTTTCAGTCATGCCACCATGGGGATTGCAATTCCTTGTCATTGACTAGATTAATTCTGACACTCATAGTCATAGTATTTGGAGTTAAGAAGACTATAGTGGTTATCATAATGTTGTGACTAGGGGTGGATCGACGAGAGGGTAAAATGCTTACTGCCATAACTTACATTAATTCCATACATGCTGTAATTTCCGTATTGTTCCATCATGCATGCTGATCTTTCATAGAATGCTTCTGTACTGCTTTCACTCCACCAATTTACTTTTTCACCTTTTCCATCGAACTGACGACCTAAGCAGAGTAAACCATCACTCTCAGTTAGATAGCTCCAATTCAATCACTACTACTCAGTTCTTCTGAATAAAATTTGGATGTGAATTTTCAAACGAATATTCCGAAGGGTCATCAATAAACTCCATTGTATTACTACAGTCAAAGTCCGATAATTCGACTGCCCGATAATTCGAACATTCGGGTAATTTAAACAAACTATTTTTCCCCTGAACCAGCTACAGACTGAAAATCCGTCCGATAACTTGAACATTCGATAATTCGAACGGAATCTTTCCTCCCTTAGGAGTTCGAATTATCGGACTTTGACTGTAGTTATCATAAGCTGTAAAAAATATCTGCAGTCTGATTGGCTGAGAGGCAGTGCATATTTGCCTTATCAGTGCAAAAAAGCAGTGCAAATAAACAAATTAGCTTTAAGCCTCGTGAAATAAAAAGCAAAAATAGAATCAACTCGAAATATATTCGCTATGTTGCACTCATAGAATAACGTACATTTTTGAACTGTTGAACTTGAACTCAATTTTTAGTCTGTTGCAGATTTTCTCAAAATGTGAACCCGTTTAGTGATAGTATTAGAAAATGGTCGTACTCTCTTTAACAATCCGGCAGTATTTGCTTCAAGATTGTTTAAAGACGAGTGACCATTTATTGACATCGTGCAATAAAGGGTTAAGTAATTGCATGTATTTAAATTCCTGTTATCGCGATTTAGTTGCAGCAACAAAATTACTTCTTTGAGGTATAGATCATAAATATTCCACTACATAATGAGGAATTAATGAATCGACGTTTTACCTAAATCGTCAAATGCATGAGTGACTTCGTGACCAACAACCAATCCAAGTGCTCCATAATTTAAAGCCCTAAAAAAAAAACGTAAACGAAGTAATTCATAGTAAGTACTAAATTTTAAAGAAGAAAGAATCTATGAAGCTTAAAAATTCAGTTTATATTTATACTACGTGAAAATCATCTTACAAAAGATTGTGCATCTGGTAGGATTTCCACCCTCCGTCGGCGCGTCGTTCGGATATCATCATAACGCATTGATATAAACTAGGGTGATGCTATCGAATCGATAGCGCAGAAGGTAGAGTGAACGAAACGGTGAAATAGCGGATTCAGAACTTTTTACAATGCTTTTACCTAGCCACAACAGCAAATTTGAAATTCAAGGTAATTTACATTCTTACCCTTCCATTCAAAAATATTTGTGGTTAGTTAGAGGTTGTGGGTTCAAGCCCCAATTCATTCTCAGGTTCTCAGCATATTTGTCTGATTGGGCAATATAAGTTTGTTCATACATTGACGTATCCAGATCCCCTAATCATCATGATGGAGTTTTGCGAAGTTTGGATTCTTAGTTGTTTAATGCATGGTGATGGTTGTGAATTTGGACTTAATGTGTAGTCATGATACAACCAAAAAAATAAATATATAAACTTACATTGGACCCTTTGTATCATAAAATGGGACGTGAAGGATACCAGCTAAGAATACTAAAAAAAATAAAAAAAAACATATTATGACATTATAAACCAATAAACAACAAACAAAAACCCTTATGCAAACAACCCATAGATCCATCGATCTAGAACACACTTTTACGGTCCAAATCCGGAAATGACATGTTTTTAGTAAAGGTTTTTAAAGCAGCTATCGAACTTGAATAGTAATACAAATACTGGGAAGATTAACACCTGCCTAGAATGAAGATCTCAAAAGATGTCTATTTGGAATAACATTAAAAGAATTTTTGCAAATATTTTTGAATGGAAGGTAAGAATAAAATTACCATGAATTTCAAATTTGCTGTTGTAGCTAGGTAAAAGCATTTTCTGAGTTCGCTTTTTCACCGTTTCCAAAATTGACACCATCATATAAATAAAACAGACCAGGGATAGAGATGGCTAACGGTAAGAAAGCACTTACCCATCTTGTTTTTATTTGGATCAAAATAAGCTTCCACAAGTGTTGGAGGTAAATCATACCTAAGAATGAGAGAAACTTGTTGTTGATGATTATTGGTAATCGATTACATCATCAAGAGGTGTTAAAATTCAGACAATGTCCCTATACCACATGCATGTCTTCCATTATGGATTGTTTTTAATTCATTCGGTGCTTAAGATGTAAGTGATTACCAAATCATTGTTTTATTTAGGATTCGTCTCAAACATTCACTTAAATTCGCTTCACAATTCGCTTCATTTTCACCTTAGATGAAGTGTTATTGTAACACGTACGCGTTACAATAACACTTCATCTGAGGTGAAAATTATTAGGAATGAAGCGAATTGCGAAGCGAACGTAAGCGAATTTTTGAGACGAACCCTTATGCTACGGACGTAGAAGGAACGAAACAATGATTGCAATCACAACGGCTTACGGCCCTGAATGAGTTAAGACTTCATTTTCAGCAACTTTATTTCAAAGGCAATCTAGAGAGGAGAGACCAGTTTCCAGCCCTGTGAGGTAGTTTTCAGCATAAATAATGGGCATATTCTAAAGCTGAGTCGATGGTCAAAAATCTCAAAAAAGGTTTTACTTGCTTAGATACAAAATAAAATGTCTAAACATGGGGTAAAATGCATCCTCGAAATATTTTTACGGTCAAATTCGGCATAAAATTTCGAATTTTGAATGGAATATATGACTTAAAGATTGACTTAAAGATTTCTTCAATTTTCAAACCAAATATCCCGACCATTTTTGATAAAAAGAATGCAATGGTTAAAATCCATAATGACGGACGTAAATGTCGAATATTATACTCACTCGCTGTCCATGGTGTTTGTTAAGCTCAAAACCACAGGAAGGTTTTTTTGTTTTTTTATTTATGGTTATGTGGCCATCAATGTATGAAAAAGTAACATGTTCATGTTAGAGAAAGTGTAAATAGAAATTTATGCAATTTTCCATACGTATTTTGTCAACAATTTCCAACCTAACCATTTATAGTGAACAAATCCCAGATAAAATACAGATTTATACGTACGCCGTTCTATCTACTGGTTGATTCAATAGCATCAAATTTGAAATTCTCTTCTCCTTGTACATTTTTAATGCATTTTCAAAATATTTGTTACGGGTGATATGAACCTACAAAAAAAGAAAAGGAAATATTCATCAAATCAATAACAAGGAGATGAATATTGAATTTCTATCCACCAAAGGATTACGCTAAATACGGTACAATTACAAAGCAAATTAAAAGAAGCTAGATATGGATTCAGGAAAACGCATAACAATAACTAAGTGTTTATCCATATGGTAGCAAGATCTACACAATAAGGGATCGTCTCAACAATTCGCTTAAATTCGTTTCACAATTCGCTTCATTTTCACCTTAGATGAAGTGTTATTGTGCATACAAAGTATGCACAATACAAAGTATGCACAATAACACTTCATCTGAGATGAATATTAATAGAAATAAAGTTCATATACGAAGTTTTTGGATTGTTATATGTCTACTGGTGCCTGCAGCAGTAACGATTCAGTATCGGTTTTAGATCTAGTTATAGCACCAAGGTAGAGGGTGAAACTAAAGAATTTTAACTGTAAATTTGAGCTATTGATCATATATTGAAATATTAAGAATGAATGAATTTTGTTCTCTATTTTATTGACCTGACTGGAATAAATTATTCCCGACTAAAGAAAGTTTCTACTATACCACAAATATGTTATCCAGTCCAAATATTTCATCGTATAAAACACTCACCCTGTTGTAAAGAATGTTTAAATATGTCTCGTTTTTTACGTAATCAGGATAACCAATGTTTTGGGCAATCGAGTTCACCTAAATAAAAACAACAACAACGACTTTCCTTAGGAGCCGTCTCAAAAATTCGCTTAAATTCGCTTCACAATTCGCTTCATTCCTAATAATTTTCACCTCAGATGAAGTATTATTGTAACACTTACGTGTTACAACAACACTTCATCTAAGGTGAAATGAAGCAAATTGTTAAGCGAATTTAAGTGAATTTTTGAGACGGTTCTTTAGAAGAAGTAGAAACATAAAGAAACGTTTAAAACCTTAGTAGTTGGCGTAGTGAAACATCATCAAATTAGTTCAAACAACAGTAGTTTTATTGTAAGTAGTGCGATATGAACTCCCACCAACTTCACCCTACCGGTTGTAGAGCAAACTGCTAACCAACTGACGTAAACCGGCAGACGGTTAGCGTGGTGAGAATCGATTTGTCGACATGGTGACTTCATTAGTTATTCGACTTATCATTTCACATGTCAGAGTTAGGAAGCGAACTCGCTCCACTGTAATCTCTGCGTAAATGGCAGAAGATTCTGACCTCGTAGAACATTACAATGGAGCGAGTTGGCTTCCTAACTCTGACATGTGAAAAGATGAACCGAATAATTAACAGGAGTGTTATGGGCATTGATATTTGTCAATGTAGGAATATATAAGCGCTATTGTCAGATTAAATTTCTACATGAAGTTTTCATACCACTGAGATGAAAATAAAACGACTTGTTAAACGAATCCTGAAAATGAAACCTCAGAAAGGTTTTCTTTATGGTGATTCATAGAAAGGGTGAGTGAAATTTATATTACCATATTTCCTCAATTAAACGCCGCAGTGTTTATTTAATTTCAGGACATTTAGGTGCGGCGTTTATTTCAAACTTAAAAAATGTGAATTCAAAATGATACCATATTTCTTTAAAACCATACATTGTAAAACTACAAGCTAAGAAAACGAAAATAGAGTTGTATGTATTTATCCTTAGATATCAAAGATTTTGTTGAAGAAAAATCAAGTTAAACTGCTGTAAAAAGTGTTTACAGTATTCGATTTGTCTGAACAAAAAACATGACATTTTAAGCCTTTCTTCCAATAAACGTTGCTTTGACATGAGAATTTTCTAATTAACGCCGCATTAGAGCGTGCGGCATTTATTACAAGGCCCCATTTATCAGAGGACGGCGTTTATTCCGCTGTTCCTTTATAAAAGGTGGCGTTTATTTTGGGGCGGCGTTTAAAAGAAGAAATATGGTATATAAGCATACTTTTTCAAATGCTTTGGCTTTTGTACCGACATCCATCCATTCAACATTAACAAGATTGCGACGAAATTGATTTGTAATATTCTTTGCAATCTCTGAAGCCTAAAAGAAAGCATCAACAGCATGAAATATTAATGGTTTCAGAACCACTCATGTAATTATGCATGTTCTACCTTTATGGAAAACTAATGCAACCGCCCAAAGGCGGAAAGATTTCCGTACCGATAAGAGGCACTGAGAACGAGGTTGAAAGAACTGCTCATATTTACAAATGTGACAATTGAATTTTCAATTTATTCGTTATAATTTTCAAAGAATCTTTTAGTGAAATTCAAGGAATTTAGAAAACAGTTTAGATTAATTTCTGTTAATATTAACATTTGCTCATCTTTTGGTAGGTTAGCGAGTACAAAAAATAAGCAAACGACGCATATTTGACCAGTTCGACTTAGATTTTAGGTTGTTATAAATGTTTACAGCGAAAAAGCATAATTTAGAGTGATTCGCAGAATTTAGAAAATAATTTAGACTAATATCTGTTAATATATAACATTTTTCCATCTTTCGGTAGCTCAACGTGTACAAAATCTAAGTCGAACCGGTCAAATTTGTCCGGTTCGACTTAGATTTTGTATCGATATTAATTTTTACAGCGAAAAAGCATAATTTAGAGTGATTCGCAGAATTTAGAAAACAATTTAGACTAATATCTGTTAATATATAACATTTCCCCATCTTTTGGTAGCTCAACGCGTACAAAATATAGGCAAACGAGGCAAATTTGACCGGTTCGACTTAGATTTTGTATCGTTATCAATTTTTACAGCGAAAAAGAATAATCTAGAGTGATTCGTGGAATGTAGAAAACAAAATATCGCTACACCCAAAACACCCAAACGAAATAACAAACCATATCAGGATTCTACATTTAAATATAAATATAATAAAAGATTGTGAATGTGCTTTTCCAGTGTCACCCTCTGCCTCTCCATAATATCTATCACATATATAAAATAAACATTCCTATTTGTCAGAGTCAGTTCAGTCAGGAGTCCGGACAAATAATAGGAAAGGAATGTTTTGATATGTTCCTAGCTAGCTAGCTACACACTGTTGTTGCACAAGAAGAAGAAGCATACCCGCAACATCACATGATATCAAACATATTTCATACTTTCATAAACACATATTATACATTTTTTCTTGTAGTCTCGCAGCTACCAGCACAAGCTAGCTTCGAAAACAAAATGTCTCACTGCACTTCTCACATGGCACGCTAAAGATTTGATAGTATTTTCCAACGATGTACGCTCGGATCAACAGTCGACAGCACAACGCTGGACATTCCTCTGTCATATAAAATTTGTGGGCGGTCTATCAAATATACTACCATGCAAAAACTATGGTGATACAAAGTGATTTTTATGTTTTTTTGGATATCAGTACCAAATACTGTCATTGGAAAGAACAACAAATGTTCAAAGTTTCAAATGGTGGGATTAATGACCTTGCTATGCCTAACTTCATTCTTACCAATTTCTTATTAGTCAACAGCATTATAACTCAACAAAAACAATATGCTAAACTGTTATGCTTAAATTGTTTGATCTTGTGCCGTTTTGGTGGCCAAAACGCATTGTTGGTCTTTTTAAGAACGACACAATAGCATCTTCAATAGTATTGTGTCGTTCTTAAAAAGACTAACAATGAGCTTTGACCAACATAACGGCACAACATCCTAATTGTTTCTAAATGCTTTATCGCTATCAATTTTGATCTAAAAAGACGGCTCTTTGTGAATACTTTGTACGCACAATGACCATCAGAGGCGGACTCAGAAATGCTTTTACCCAGTCAAAGCAATAGAATGGAGATTGAAAGCATGCTCAAATTCATTAATTTTTAATTGCTTTTGTATGATAATGGGTC
>JAUCNQ010127037.1:0-10143 GCA_032352715.1 Bougainvillia muscus | reverse complement strand
TTCAATTTTACCGGCTTATACATGGAGAAATAGGATATTTTGATGGGTGGTCTCGGCAAATGACCTGTAACTAGCGAGAATTTTTTTTATCATTATTAGTTCAGAAATCGTCAGAATTCGTCAAAAAAAGTAGGAAAAAAAATGTTCAAACCAGCCTTAAGAAATCGAATGTTTTTCGAATGTTTGAACATTTTTCACATTCCATCATGATATCATAGTTGTGTTGAAAAAAGTTGATATGAAAAAAATATAACTTTTTTTACCAGATGGTGTTTCAAAAACAGCGGGATGATTACAAAAACAGCGAGATGATTACAAAAATAGCGGGGTGGTTACAAAATAACATCGTTCACGGCGGCTCTATTCAGATTCCACTCAAGTGTGTGATTACTAATAGAAATACTCCATACATTCATAAATCGACACAGATGAGCATCAAATGGTAAAATACTCAGTATATTCTAAATCGACACAAATATTTGACAAAGGTGGAACAGGAGAATACTCGGTATAATATGGCGGCCGGTTAGGGCCATACGCTGCAGCATTTCACCAATACACGATTAACATTTCAAATACGCCTACAACATTTCACCAATACACGATTAACATTTCAAATACGCTGCAGCATTTCAAATACACCTACAGCATTTCAAATACACTTGCAGCATTCCAAATACACTACGCAAAACAAATATAAACAAAGGATCAGAAAAAGTTAATAATTAATGGATTACACCTTTAAAGCATAGTTCTCACTCAGGATAAAGTTTTTCTAATAGTATTGAGTAGTATGATCGCTGTAACTGCCTTGTTGTTCATAAAGTTATTGCAGTGTATATTAGAACATTTTCTGAAGTAAAAGCCTTTTATTTTAAAAGTTATTCATCTAACAACTTTCATACATTAAGTGTGTTTTCCCACCATATATTATCGCAACTTTATTCTTAGTGAGAACTTAGCTTAAAAGAGTATTTGAAATTCTGCAAGTGTATTTGAAATGCTGTAGGCGTATTTGAAATGTTGCACGTGTATTTGAAATGCTGCAAGTGTATTTGAAATGCTGTAGGCGTATTTGAAATGCTGCACGTGTATTTGAAATGCTGCAGCGTATTTGAAATTCTGTAGGTGCATTTGAAATGCTGCAGCGTATTTGAAGTGTTGTGGGTGTATTTGAAATGTAAATCGTGTATTGGTGAAATGCTGTAGGCGTATTTGAAATGCTGTAGAAGTAGTTGAAATGCTGTAGAAGTATTTGAAATGTTAATCGTGTATTGGTGGAATGTTGCAGCGTATGGCCCAAACCGGCCGCCATAGTATAAGCATACTTTTGTTAGAGAATCACGATGGATAACTAATACAATTAAGTCTCAACTCCTGAATATAAAGACCCATCTCTTAAGATCCATCACCATACATTAAGCAACTAAGAATTAAAATAATTTCTAAGAACTAACTTCGAGTCTTCATTTTATTGTTGCGACAAGATTAGCATGTTCGAATCTTTCCTCCTGAATGTGTGTGTAAAACAATGAGAGTTTCGATATATTCAGATACTAATACAGTTATGCGGTGAACAATAACACGTTCCGTTACGGCAGGTTCCGCTATGCATAGATAAATTTTATTATATTTTAGGCTATTATGCTGGGATCTTGTGTGCTACAATATACTTCTCTCGTATAGTGTTTTGGTAAGTTTAGAATCTAGATGAAATCGAATAAAGTAAAATGCCACATCACTGTTCTTCTGGTTACACTTGCCAGTTACATAAGGAATGACTTAATACTTTTTATACAATAGATGAAGATGGCATAACGCGAAATATAATTAAAAAACCTGCAGTTACCCGCATTTATAAACAAAGGTTTTCTTAAGTTTTCCAATAGATAACTGTAGGTTGTACTATTGGATAACATGATTTTTCACGTATTATGGATTCCGAACATTCTTGCTCCAACTCCTTCCAGTACTTGGTGGTTTGCTTGGTTTGATGTCTATACATTTTGCGATCATAACTTTCTATTTTGTTGACCGTTTATTTCATCCTTGTTTAATCAAATTGCCTTGCTAGCGGGATTAAAGTTAAGTAGCTGAAGAAATGAAAGGTTACAGTTTCATCTCGAAGTTTTACTACTCATTGTCATTGTTTTACGTATTTCAGCATACAATGGGGACTCTTTTCTGACTGGAAAGGCATGAAATTTACCTTCATGATAACAACGTTTGGATTATCTTTGTCAACATTAGCGTTTGGCTTTATTTTTAACTACTACTGGGCATTGTGTGCAAGATTTTGTCAAGGAATATTCTGTGGTAGGTCACTTCTGTTAATTTCATAATATTCCAGATATACAATCATGCACAAAAATAAGCGAGACAAGTGAATTTTTAGTTGAAAATCCCCCTCTCCCCATGAACCAACATTGTACCGGGGGAGAGGGTTTTTTTTATGCAAAAATGTATAGTGTCTAATTTTTGTCCATGATTGTCTGAAAAAAGTGAGAGTTCTTTTTCAAAATTATTTTTCGACAAAAATTTTATTTCTATTTTGTTGCCTGCTTAAAATGTTTGAACTGGGTAGGCCTGAGTACTTTGACGGATCATGTTTGATAATTCAAGGAACCCGAACTATGTACTTTGGGAGCACAAACTTTCACGAGAACAAACTTTTGCTAACTTTGTGAATTTTCCAGCTCTAAAGTTTGTTCTCGCGAAAGTATTTGACTATTGCAAACTAAGCGTACAGCCTTGTAACAGATAGATTAGGTAAGTCCTGTAGGAATTGAACTGTGGCACTAACTCAAGAAAACACCACTAATGAAAGGGTAAAAAGACGTCTTTATTGCTACTTTCAACGTCCAAACGCTAAAAAAAGAAGGAAAGATCCAAGAACTGATCTCCTCTGCCGAAACAACAAAACACGACATCATCTGTTTACAAGAGCACAGATTCATTCACGATGACCTTGAAACCAAAGAGCAATCCTTTGCAAAATGGAAATTGATAACATGTTCAACATGGAAAACACCATAAATGCATCCACAAGCGGTATTGGCATGCTAGTCAGCCCACAAGCATACAATTATCCTCATTATACAGGAACCCTCCAGAATCATGGTAGCTACTTTCAATGGAAACCCTCAAACTACTGTTATCTGCTGTAACAGTCCCACCAATGTACAAGAATATACCGTAGTTGAGAATTTCTTTCATGACTTGTCATCTGTCACAAGACAGGTTCCAAAACACAACATCTTGATCTTTTGCGGAGACTTCAACGCACACCTGGGACAGATGGACGGTTTCAAATATGCCTATCATCTCGCCACCAACAGAAATGGCATCATGTTGAAAGACTTTCTCACGGAAAACAAGCTTCTATGCCTCAATACCAACTACCAAAAAAAGATCCGGACCGCTGTGGACGCATGACTCACCAAACGGAACGAAAGCACAACTCGACTATATAATCACTAACGGAATATGGAAAAATAGTGCCAAGAATTGTAGAGCATTCAACTCATTCATCACCATCGGATCAGATCACCGTATAGTTTCTGCAAAAATTCGATTGAGTCTGCGTACAAACAAAAACAAGACTAGTAAAAGTCCACCACAAGACTGGTCCTGTTTGGCAAACTCCACTGAGACCACCAACGTCTTCTCGGTGAGTGTTAAAGACAGATTCTCTGCTCTTCAACACGCTGAAACAAACAACACAGTGACTCCAAGATACAAGAACTTTGAGACAGCATGTAAAGAATCGGCTGCAGAACTCATTCCTTTCAAACGGAAGATGAAAAAGAACATCCCTTGGAAAACTGAAGAAGTCTGTAAAAGGCGCAAAGAACTCCAAGATGCTGCAAAAGACAAGAACTCAGATCCAACAGATGAGAATATAGACAAGTTCAAAACAGCACAGACACTGCTCACAGAAACATATGCAAAGGATACATTGAATACCTGCAAAACAGAATCGACACTATCGAAAGAGCATCTTGCAATAAAAAGTCAGCTATTGCATAGAAGACAATCAACGAGATAAGTGGGAGATGTATTGCAAGCAACGCAAAACTGAAAGCTTCATGTCAAGAAGAAAGAGTGCAACTCTGGAAAAAACATTTTCAAGATCTGCTACAGAAACCACCAAAAATCAAAGAAGAAACAATAACACCAGTTGTTAGAATCGAACTGGACATCAAGAAAGGGCCGTTCACGATAGATGAACTGGAGAAAGCTCTAAAAAGCACACAAAACGGTAAAGCCTGTGGCCTGGACGACATCCCAGCTGAAGTTTGGAAAACAGGAGAATTCAATGATATCCCACTTGAATCCTGCAATGCAGTATACCATCAAGAGCCAATAGATTCGTGGACAGAAGGATGCCTGTTACCTTTCTCAAAGGAAGGTGACCTAGCTCTGACAGAAAACTATCGTGGCATCACATTGACCTGAATTGCAGCCAAGATATACAACCACCTTTGATGAACAGAATAAAACCGGAAATGGAAAAGGTACTGGGAAGAAACCAAAATGGTTTTTGATCGAACAGATCCACAATAGGTCAAACCCTTACTATTCGATGCATCCTAGAAGGTGCTAAGATCAAAAATCTTCCTATCGTACTACTCTTCATTGACTTCTCAAAAGCCTTCGACTCGATCTATCGAGGGAAGATGAAGGAAATCCTTCTTGCATTCGGTATTCCCCAGGAAACTACAGATGCTATCACGATGCTCTACAAGAACACAAAATCAGAGGTTCGATCTCCTAACGGTGACACAGACTTCTTTAACATCACTGCTGGAGTCCTTCAAGGGGATACCCTCGCCCCATATATCTTCATAAGTTGACTCGACTACGTGCTGAGAAAAGCATTAGATTCCAACACAGACCTCGGCTTCACTCTATCCAAGCCAAAGAGCCACAGTTATCCAGCGGTCAAGATAACCGATTTTGGCTATGCTGACGACCTAGCTGTTTTAACAGACTACCCCAAGAATGCAACATCTCTCTTTTATAACATTGAAGAGGCAGCAAGCGGGCTCGGTCTATACATCAATGCTACCAAGACGGAATTCATCAGCCCCAATCAATATCAAACTGATGGTATGAAAGATCTCAATGGGAAATACATCAAACAAGTTAATGATTTTAAATACCTTGGCAGCTACATCACCTCTACAGCAAGACATGTCGAAATAAGACTTGGAAAGGCATGGGGAGCACTCAACTCTCTTAAAAGATCTGTAAATCAAATCTACCAGATAACTTAAAAAGAAAGCTCTTCCGAGCTGCTGTCGAGTCTGTTCTTGTTTATGGGACAACCACCTGGACATTGACAACAGCGCTTACAAAGAAGCTACATGGTTTATACACCCGTACGCTAGGAGCAGCTCTAAATGTATTTTGGGTTGATCACATCGCAAACAAAAAACTCTATGGTAACATACCACCAGTAATCTCGACAATCAAACAACAACGACTGAGATTGGCAGGACACATATGGCGTAATAAGGAAGAACTGGCAAGTGACGTATTACTATGGCAGCCAAGCCATGGTAGACAAGCACCTGGCCGACCAAAAAGAACATTCCTCAACCAACTGACTGACGACGCTGGGTGCAATGTTCAGGAGCTACCTAATGCCATGGACAACAGGACAGAATGGAGAAAGTGTATCATACAATGCCGAGCAAGCTCGATAAAGTAAGTAAGTAAGTACTAACTTAAATGCAACATAATAATATCTTTTCTTTTCTAATAAAAGCCTAAAATGAAGCAAAGTAAACCAATAAAACACCTATGCCGTTGCACAAATTCAAGCATTGTTCTAGTGTGCTGGTGTAAGAGGTAAAAAATTGTTAAAAATGTTTCCTGGCTATTCAAAGGCTACAATCTATAGACATGCTACACAACCGATTGGTACTTATAAAGTTAATAAACGTAAACAAAATCCTGGTAGACCGAGAAAGCTTGACGAACGTGATCACAGACAACTAGCACGAAAGGTATCACAGCTGAGGATTGAGGTTGGTTCATTCACATCAAAGAGAATTCAAAATGTAATTGGTATACCTAATGTTTCCAATCAAACCATCAGAAGAGCACTCTGCGAAAACAATTTTGAATATGGACGGACACAAAAAAAGGGACGCTTAACCGCAAACGATTTGCGTTCAAGCAGAACATGGTGTCGGTGGATGTCAAATAAAATGACTCAAGAATTTTGGCAGCATGGTGTGAGCTTTTACCTTGATGGTGTGGGTTTTGTGTATAAACGCAATCCTAAGGACCAAGCAATGGCTCCAAAAGCCCGTGAATGGAGGAGAAAAGATGAAGACCACAACATTCATTGTACAAGAAAGTGCAGCAAGGAGGGCACCCATCAAACAAAGTTTATGGTTGGAAATGATAAATGATAAAGGAGTTGTAACATGTGAGCAATATGATGGTAGAATAAGTGGTGAAAAATTCGCTAGCTTTGTGAGAGAACATTTTGATGATGCATTCATCAGATCAGGAAAACAACGTGCCCAAAGACTATAACATGATGGAGACCTAAGTCTGAATAGTAAGAAAGCAAAGCAGGCGTTTGATCAGGTTGATACAAAATTGATGAGTATTCCACCGCGTAGCCCCGACTTGAACCCCATAGAAAATGTATTTCATCTGATAAAGAACAATCTGAATGAGGATGCTATTGACAAGAAGATTACTGATGAAACCTTTGAAGAATTTTTTGAAAGAATAAAAACACTCTACTAAACTTCTCTGCTGTACAAATAATCAATAACATTATAGACTCTATGCCAGAAAGATTAAAGATGGTGTTGAAACGAAAAGGTCAGAGAATTCGCAATTAGATTTTTTACTTTCGCGGAGACTTCGCGACAACAACTTTCAAAAAAGCAAAACTCATTCCTTGGGAAATTTGCAACATGGAACTTGAAAGTTCTTGTTTCGTGACTCACTGCTCACCTTCTGATATTATTCGCTAAGAAATTTGTTTTAATAATGTCAATTTTCATCTCAGAAGAAGAGTCATTGTGCATGCTTTGTATACACAATGACCCTGCTTCTGGGATGAAAATGAAACAATTTCTGAAGCGTTTTAGGGACCCTCCACAAATTTCGTATCGTTATACGAACCATTTTCATCACAGAAGAAGTGTTTCTGTGCATGCTAAGTCTGCACAGAAACACTCCTACTGTATGAAAATTGATACGAATTTTGTGGGCGGTCCCTTAACGAGAACTTTTGAAACAAACACCCATTGGGAAACTGTACAATATGTGTGAATTGTGTTCAATTGATCAGAATTAATACACTATATGGGGGAATAATTTTCTCGGCTAAATACGCATTCCTGCACTCGGCCTTTTATGATCAAAGGTACGTTTTTATTAGATTCTGTAGACTTGAAATATTCCCATTATAGTACATAATAATCGCATTCCAGACAGTTTTCGGTGTAAAGTATAAGTGAAAAAATTTAATGAGACATTAATTTTTTACTAACAGTTTACGCCGTAAACTGTGACCAAAATAAGGTCCTGTTTAAGAATCATCTTAGACTAGAGTCGCAGATTTTAGTGTTTCTAGACGCATAGGAAGCTTATTTTAGCGTAATCAAAAGCCTTACGGCAATCTCGGAATCTACGACTGGCACTTTTTGGTTCTCCGCACTTACCAGGCCAGATCTGGCCTGCCGGCATTTCTTTGATCTTAAGGAGCGAGCCAATGAAATTCGTTAAAAAAGAAAACACAAATTCGAAGAAACGGGGGACAAGCACTACAAAATTTTAAAAATGGCTGAAAGAACTCGTGGTTAGTTGCTCATGTTTATGAACAATCTGAACTAGAAAATACATACGTTTGAAAAGATTGCTAAAGCTTTCGGGATTAGCAGAATATGGAGTATCACAGTTCACAGCCTCTTTCAAAAGAAAGATTGCTTCATGAGCCAAATTTGCATCAGCAGCCAAAACTATGTTAGTCACGGTGCATGAATTTTTGGATAACAAAAACCCGACTGTGTTGATGAAGGTGAAGACAAAATAATAGTTATATCTCTTCTAACTGCACTGATGGAAGACCAACTAAGAATGATATTAAAGAAAGATGGTATGAATGCTGTACATTTAACTAGATGGTGATGCTAAAAAAAGACTATGAATAAGGTATATATAATTTATGATAATTAGCTAGCTAGCAGGTTAGCTAGCAGCTATAAATACTACTTTTCTTTCTTCTCAAACCTTTATCATTGTGTTTTCATAACTGAGAAAGGCTTACCTACTGATATAACCAATGTCCATTTCGCCAGCCGGGCACGCTAAGCTAAACTAAAGCTCTGAAGGCAGACTGCAAACTCTTTCTTTGTAGCCAAGTGGGTTTACAGCCTTTTTAGTGTTGGCGAAGAAAATAAACGGTTAGCTAGCTATCAGGTTTACCATGAGTTGAATAAATGTAGGAAGTGCCTTTCATTTAATCTCTCCATCAGTCCTTATATATTCTAACCACATAAACACTACCACAAAGAAGTTAGAACGCTACTAAAAGATGGTACGGACTTTTCTGTAAATTTATATAGCTATCTATGATAAGCTTCCATCTTAATTTAACGATAAGGAAGGACTAGATGTTTTCCACTTATTATATATAGAAAGTAATAAGAGAATTATATGGAACACTATTCTTAAAGATAAGGCTATTTGGATATTCTCCAGTTGTTTCTTACCATCACCAACATGTTTGTGGTGACCAGTTAAGCCTGTTTGTGCTGGGGTGCTGCAGAATCAGTGTCATACCATTTTTCATATCCGCCATACTTGCTGCATCGACTGCAGCTATACCATGTTTTTTGATATCTTTATTATGCAGGCAACATAAGAAAATTTTACAAAAAAAATCAAAGCGGTTTAGCCCTGGTTGCCATTTTGTGCATTTCAGTTTTCAGAGGCGCCGGTGAATGTTTTTTTGTGAAAAACATAAATTCTGACCAAATAATGACAAAAAAATTGGATTTTTTTTATATATTTATTTCTCTAGCCTGAGTGACACATTCAATAACGCAGGATTAGGCTTACTGCATTGAGATGGCATAAAAGACCCTGTACCCTGTTACATGGAATGTCATGGTGGTCTTATATTACTATACTTGTTACTATGTTACTTGTCAGCTTTATACAATTTAACAAAATCGGGTCTGTTTGAGATATCAGGATTCACTTTTTGTCACTAAGTATAAACAATGGGATTTTCTTAATGCAGATGGCTAGTTCTTTATTATGTGTTCACACTCAGCAACAACGAGCAGTTGCCTTGTGGCTAGGTAAATTTAGGATTGAGAATTGCATTGTTCTCTTTCTGTAGCAAACTGTTTGTAAGTGAACATTTGAGGTCGCAAATTAGACAAATTAACAGAATAGAACTAATGTCGCAAGTTTCTTTGAGTGAAGTTTGTCTGTTGTGCCTTCATGATTTGTCATATATGACGTCACACATTTCATTAATTCGAACATTCCTTTAACTCGAACTTTTCAACTCGAAGATTAGACATCCCGCCTAGACTTGTAACATTTATGTACCTTAAATAATTAATTCGAAACGTTTTGTAAATCAATTAATTATAGCGTCGTGATAATTATTTTGAATGTGTTATATCTATAGTATGCACTGCGCAAAAACCAGCCGTATCCGGACCTTTATACAGTCCGTCTTCTCCTGTATTCAGTCCGTATACGTCGGTATTATGACAGAATACTCAAATCTGTCAATTAAGGTGCGACGATAACCTAGTCAAAAAAACATTAAGACGGGGTTTTTTATAAACTTAATCACTGTATATTTTCATGCTGAGTAATCCAGTTTAACCCTAATGTGCATGGGGTGTCTTTGGTAGCGTTAACGCATGGGAGCTAATTATCCTGCAAAAACTGGAAAAATGTTTTATTTTGTCAAAAAAGATGTTTATAATATTTGTTTTACCATTTCTAGTCTTTATGAGTGGGGTTGGTGTTAGCTAAGGGACTGTCCACAAAATTTGTGTCACAAATTATACAATTTTCATCACAGAAGAAGTGTCTTTGTACATACGAAACTAAGTACGCACAAAGACATCACTCCTTATGTAT
>JAUCNQ010127026.1:0-10144 GCA_032352715.1 Bougainvillia muscus | reverse complement strand
GACACTTCTGTAGGAATATTTCAAATATTTACCGAACACATAATTTGAAGAACACGTACAGATGGCTGCTTCCGTCTTTTTAACCAACCTTGCTTATACTGGCAAACCCAAGACCAAACTTTTGATAACATTTTAGTTGTGAACTTATCCATGTGGGTAGTTTTGCATGTATTGAAGATCTATTGTAACGTTGGTCTAATAACAAGATTGATGCGTAATCTTCTTTATGACGAATAGCACGACCTATATTAGAAGATAAATCAATTCATAAGGTTTTATTTCAATTTTTATACCAGAACGGTGTCTTCATTCGCACTCAGTACGTACTATAATAAACCGTCCACCAAATTTCATACAGGAGTGTCTTTGTGCAAACTTTGCATGCACAATGGAAAATAATGATTTGTGAAACGAATTAAAACGAAATTTGGAGATGAACCCTAAAACACTATTGATAAATTTAGGTATTTTTTATAGAAATCCATCTTTCATTTTCATCTCTCGAGGGGGGTATTTCTTTAAGATACTTAGTATGCACAATGACGCTTCTTTTGTGATAAAAAAGGAACGATTAGCAAAATCAATTTTGTGTCCCTAAGAGACCGTCCGAAAACGTCGTATGGAAATTCGTATCAATTTTCATACAAAAGGAGTGTTTTTGTGCCTACTTAGTATGCATAAAAACACTTCTTCTGTGATGAAAATGGTTCTTATTACGATACGAATTTTGTGGACTGTCGCTTATTTATCTAGCAACGATGATTGTACCAATTGATTGATTTACAGCTTTCATGCAGATGTTTTCATAATGTTCTTGACCAGCATTGGGCTAAAAAAGTAAGCAGAAGAATACAACAAAAACGTTATTAGTAGATTTGACTTCCGGCTATACAAAAACTTTAAACAATACAAGTCGAAAACTACACCGTATCCGTCGTAAAAGACTGCACAAGGCTAAGTATAAACCTAATTAACTTGAATTACTTGTTCAGTAAAACACACCAAGATGTTCAGAAAACGATATGAAGAAAACTTTCCATTACAGGGGAACGGAGGGGAAGCTAGCAACTTTAGCTTAAAATGATCATTTTGTTGTTCTGAACACATTTGTATCAGTAATAGTTGCTAAAAATTTATGAATAGCCCAAAATTAGAAGTTTTTTCAAGTTTCACGCTTAACGCGTTACGTCACTGATGCTGATGTTCATTTCACAAGGTACAAAGTACCACACTTCCAAAATATGTGTTAATGTGACACTTACATAACAAATAAAACTTGGCACGGTGGTACAACATCATAAGTTCGACATTTTGACGTCGTCGTTTTAATTATGACGTCATCGTGTCGGCGATGACGTCATAATTTGACATTTTTCCGGATTTTTGATATTTTCAGCTAATCAACGCCCATGGAGTGAACGGCTGCACCGAGCAGTTAAATTATTACTGTTTGACATAAGATAGGTGTATACATTCAAAAATAATCTTCCTGAGTCTATATTGAATGATAACAACGAGTTTAAAATTAATTATTTGAGGAAAAATGATGGGTTAATATTTTCAGAGGGCGACGGGGCGATACGGGGCAACTGTTTTTAGATTTTTTTGTATCATTGTGTTGCCTATAAATAAATGTTAAAATTCGTCAATGGACAGCTCTTAATAATGTATAGAACAAAATTTATATCCAAAATTCACGATTGTGGTAACTATCGCACAAGAAATGTTCCGCATCAGTGACGTCACTATTCTTAGACTTGTGAAAACTTTAAATCCTTATAACTTCTTTTAAACTGAACTAAACTGGCTAAAATTATGGGAAACATCCTTTCTTTATACTATAAACGAAAAATATGAAAAAATTAGGTGGTTATTTTTCCCCTCCGTTCCCCTTTAAATAATTTGGGAGCCAAACATCATGCACAGTGAAATCTAACTCTTATGCATTCTTCTAGTTATACTTACACCAAGAGTTTTATTGAGGAAATTCATTTTTTCTTTCAGTTCTGGAGAATGTATACTTGGGTAAGGTAATCCAACCATCACAATACATCTAATGGTTAAAAGGGAAATTCATATTTAGTGAGTTCACAAACAGTAGAGAACTTGCGCATTTGCTAACAACGACGGACTAAGTGCTTCAGTCGATCGTGAAAATTGAATCAATCAGGAAGCAGAGCACCTGCTTTATGGCCCTGCGCCGTCGAGCCATCTGGAGAACAGTAAAACTGCAATTTTGGCGTCCTCAGAAAAGATCAGGATTAAAAGACCATATCTCCTTATTTAAACCCTGCTGGCACAGAACGTTAAACCAACGTTGTAGCAACGTTATTACAACGTTAAACGTTGTAATAACGTTGCTACAACGTTGTTTTAGCGTTGTGTGCCAGCTGGGATGGAATGCGTGTAGCCTATATACGCAAAGGTGAAATCTTCGCTTTTTTTGTAGATTAGACTGTGCGTGTGTCTGTAGAAAATTACACAAGATATTCTATGGTTCTGTGTCCAGTTGTTCAAATGTGGATTCGATACTGATCAGCTTAATCTGGTATTAAATCTTTCTTTAACCAATCAGAGTTGATAGAAATCAATTCTGAACGCAATCAGAATCAGAATTGATTAGAAATCAATTTTGAACGGTTAAAGTCAAATTTTATACTGGATTAAGCGAATCAGAGTTAAATCTGCGTTCGAACAACTGGACCCTGTGCTTTTTGACAGATAACTGCATATAAGCTGCATGGAAAAATATGAAATTACATATTGTTTCACATTGGCAACACTATCAACCAATTGCATAAGGCGTTGTTGTAGTTCATTAGGGTAAACAAAAAAACTCGAGAAAACTTAGGGACCGTCCACAAATTTCATATTTCAACTTGTACCATTTTCATCACAGAAGTATTTTTGTGCATACCACTTTAGGAGCACAAACTGTCGCGAGCACAAACTTTCGTGAATTTCCCGAATTTTGGTCCGATTCGCGTAAGTAAAAACGCGAAAAATTCTATATTAATCCATTCGCGAAAGTAAAAAGTTTATGCTCGCGAAATGTAAAGAAATCGCGAATTTTCGAGCTCGCGAAAGTTTGTGCTCCTGAAGTAAGTATGCACAAAGACAAGACAGTATTTTTGTATAAAAACCGATACGAATTTTCATCTGAATTTTGTGGAGATGCCTAAAGAGCCTAAGCAAACTTGTAACATTTCTGCGGGAAAATATTGTATACCTTCCAAGTTCATCTGAAAAATTGATTCCTTCACTCATTTTACCACCAACAACACTAAGCAATAATGCACCACCCTTTTCACCTTTCTTTATCTTCTAAAAAGCATAAGGAACCGTCTCAAAAATTTTCTTCATCAATTAGCTTTATTCCCATCTTTCATCCAGAAGAAGTGTCTTTGTGCATAGTTTGTATGCACAATGACACTACATCTGAGATGGAAATAAAACATTTTGTGACACGAATTTAAATGAGTTTTTGAGACAAACTTTAAGATGAGATAACATGTTATATTTTTGTAACAGTTATATCAAACCCTACTCCAGACCTACTCGCAAGCTACCCGTTGAATAATAAGGCAGAAATTGCTCCTTTCATGTAAAATGGTCTTAAAAATATCTGGTTTTCGTTTCTTTTTACATAAAAATTACCTTTATCCACCTATTCGGACGCTACCCTTCTATTCTAGATTAGGCCCTGGATACTCGTATCAAACCTATTCAATTACTTACTCATGGCGGATCTAAAACATACATCAACCTAGTCAAATTACTGCAATGTCATTAATCTTGAATATTTTAATGTATGGTGACGGCTTTAAAGGGAACGTCCATATAATTCGTATGGAAATTCGTATATCAAGTTTCACACAGGAGTGTTTTTGTGCATACTTAGTATGCCCAAAAACACTACTTATGTGATGAAAATGGTTCGTATTACGATACCAATTTTGTGGACGGTCCCTAAGACTTTCACCATTAAGCCATTAAGAATAAACCCTTCTAGTCATAAAGTCATTACAACAACCCGCAAAGAATACAAAAATATAAGAATATTGAGATGTCATAAAATTCTTACTCCGCCCCCAAACCCTCTGATTAATTAGAGCTGACCCAAATTAACAACGGATCATCCATACTTAGGGACCGTCCACAAAATTCGTATCGTAATACGAACGATTTTCATCACAGAAGAAGTGTTTTTGTGCATACTAAGTATGCACAAGAACACTCTTTCTGTATGAAAATAGATACGAATATCAATACGAATTTTGTGGACGTCCCTTATGTATTTAAACAGTGATTGCGAAACTTCTAATCGAGAATAAAATCTAGGCATACATTTTTTCAAGCAACACAATCATTAATTAAAAAATGTAAATAGTCAAGGAGAATAAATTGTGAATTTACATTGTTAAGTCTTTAATGCCTGATAGTAGCAAAATACTTCAAGAATGTTTAAGCGTGTATATGACCATTCAATACAAGGCATTAAAGGGTAAACTTACTTTAATTGCATTAGTGTAGTCTGTTAATACTTTATCACAAAGGGAAGACTTTTTAGGCTCACGAAACACCTATAAAATAATGCTTAGAATTACAGAAAAGAATACTATTAATCATGTCGCTTAGGCACCGTCTCAAAAATACGCTTAATGAATTCGCTTCGTTCTTGTCAATTTTCATCTCAGATGAAGTGTTATTTTGCATACTTTGTATGCACAATAACACTTCATTTGAGGTAAAAATGATATGATTTGTAGAGAGAATTAAAGCGAGTTTTTGAAACGAACCCTTAGTTTTTAATTTCAAAAACTATTATGCTCTCCGTACCATATTCTTGTAGTTCAACGAAAACTTCCATACATTATATTATACTGAACATTTTTGGACATCATGTAACTCTTAAGTTAAATTCTTAGGTATTTGCAGGTACTAATCCAAGCCTTACCGACGTTTTGCACCTTTTGAATACAAGAAAATGGAAATAAAACAATGCATGATACGAATTTTTGAGGTAAACTGCAAGAGCTTCAAAAAATAATTAAAACCTTTTTTCTACTTTCTATTTTTTGCAACAAACCATTTGTAAACCATCTTTTAAACACAATTTCTTCATAATCATAAGATGCAAAAAAGCATACCACGCCCCCAGGTACAACTGTACATATGTTACACAATAAACGACCAAGCTCGTCAATCTAAACATAAGATAACTATGGTATTCATGAACAATTCTCATTTTAAAGACTGCAAAGGTTGGTTCAAAGAAAGAGTGGTTCCATTTAAATGATTGAAAAATATCTTTATACCGATCGCTTTACAAATTCGTTTCATTCCTGTACGGGGCGTTTACTAAATTTTGACGATTTTAAGGGGAGCCTTTATTGGAGGGTGGCGTTCAAAATGTTTATAAATAATCTAACCGTGCAGAAAACGTACCATGACAGTTGAATTGGGATTATTATTATTATTATTATTATTATTATTAAGTAATATTTATACAGGATAAGCCTAACCAGTTATAAAAATATACTGTTATCTAACATGGATCGGATGAAGTTTCGACTGGAAATAGTCCGCAAAACTAGGTCTCATCGGACTACTATGTGTTACTACTCATGCAGAATACCGGTTATTTTAAAAAAAATTGATTAAATCATATTTTGTCTGACTGATTTCTACACACTACACTTACCTGACATAGACCAGATTACGAATTTTCTTATAAGCGCCCCTTTCTGGTGGGGGGAGGGGTGTTATTAGAGGGAGGCGATTATAAACGTTTTTTAGGGGAGCGTTTATTAGAGGGAGGCGTTTAAAAGAGGGAGGGCGTTTATTGGAGGAGCTACCGTATGTTTACATTCAGAAAAAGTGCCTTTGTGCCTTTGTGCATAATTTGTATTTTATGAGACGAAACCCTTACCAGCTCATTTTTGGTTCTATTTTGATAAGTGAAATCAAGATCAACCGACGTAGGTCCTTTACTGAGTGCTGCAACAGTAAGATTCTCAGGAGGTATCACATGACCTATAATAAGAAGGGAATTGCTTACCCTAAGCCTTAAAAACCTGTTCCATGAATTTGGTGCATATGTATCATGTCAAGTTCAAGTCTGGGGTCTAATCTAGAATTACAGGGCGGCGTCAGAGCATTTCTATAAGGGTTATAGGGGTCTATAAGGGTTTCCACTACCATGACACAAGGGCAGACGCTTAATAGTCCTGGATTAGTGCCCGATACTTCTTTTGTAGGAATATGTTTAATAATGAAAAGGTTTTAAACTAACCACATGAAAATTCTAAGATTCTTTCTTCTTCTACCTTAGCAGAATATAACAAAACATTTTTAAATTCTGAAACCTATAAAAAAAATATGATGTGAGTATCAATACAGTATCCATACAATAGGAGAAATACAAGACCGCACTGTGTTACTTAAGGTTGTTAATTTGAAAATTAAGCGACCATTCAAAATGTTAGGACTCGTTTACATGGAAAATCGTTGTGGGCGAACTGTCTTGGCTTCTGTGATTGGTTAAATTTTTCCGACGGAAAGATTTAACCAATCACAGAAGCCATGACAGTTCATTTCGCCTATAGAAAGTCTTCATGTAAACGAGTTCTTAGTATCACAAATGGTTTTAGGTTCAGTACAGAAAATGTCTCTTTGTGCATACTAAGGGACTGTCCACAGAGTTCCTATCGTAAAAATCGTACCATTTTCATCACAAATATAGTGTCTTTGTGCTTTTGTATGCACATAAACACTTTTTCTGTAAGAAAATTGAAACGGATTTTGTGGATAGTCCCTAAGTATGCAGTAAGCACACCGGCACTCCTTCTGAATAAAAATTGAGAAAAAATTTATTTATGAATTTTGTTGACGGCTCCTTACCGGTTGCATAGTTCCACCAGCTACAATAACAGCTTTACATTCCTTCACAACATCAGTAAAATGTACAGCTGGATTCAATAACAAGTATTTCAAAGTTGACTTACTAGAAAGTTCTAAAATAATAATATGCCACAATTATTTGCAGATTACAGTATCAGACAATAATCCAGGCCTTTTAAGTGTCCACCAAATGGACGTTGCCCCTTGAATTATGATGGTGAAAGTGTCCTTTTGTATAAAATAGTCATAAAAATACCAAGTTTTCAAAGAAAAATAGGTATTTTCAGGTCTCTTATGAATATTGCCCTTATTAAACTGAGATGCCCTCATATTTTAGATTTCCTTATTCGTAAAAATTGCTTGCGGGAGAATTAATTCCGGGATTTTTATAAAAATCGTGATTTGTAGGACTTATTTTTGCCAAAAATATAGGAAATTGCGGGATTAAATTTTGCGGATTCGGAAAAGAGGTGAAACGTAAGAACTCTAATTTTCAAAAATCAAGTAAGAAATAATGGCTTAATCGTCTTCATTTTCATCAACAAGTGCGTGCGGCCTCCTGAAAAGGACTAGATAAAAAGGACTCGATTTTAATGTCATAAACGTTACAAGATAGTTTCATTTAACACGTGATTAATGTTCAGTTCATGTAAACAAAGAGATACACAATTTGAAAAAAGAATCTGGTACAGAAAGTTGATTTTCCTTGGTAGCTATTTGTTACTAACAACAATATTAGAAAATACTAACAACATTAGTAGAAAATAATTCAACCTAAAATCAAAGTTTAGTCTTTACACAGTTGAAACCGGTCTAAGAAGGTAACAATAGCCAACCGAAGTATTTTCTTATATAAAAGAACTTTTTCTTTTCATGAACTTCGTGAACGTTAAAAAATTAAGACAATCTAATCAGAAGGGTTCACCTCTCAAAAATTCACTTTAATTTGTTTCACGAATAATTTTATTTCCATCTCAAATAAAGTGTCATTGTGCATACAAAGTATACACAAAGACACTTCTTCTGAGATGAAAAACGATAGGAATGAAAGGCATTTATAAAGCAAAGTTTTTAAGACGGTTCACTTACTATTTTTCGTGATGAGTATACGCCCATCTTTATCAGCATTAGTTAAAGCTTCAAGAAACGATTCAATATAAAGGAATTGTGATGAAGTACAAATGTCAGAACCAACATTATCTTTTCCAATATTTTGATATCTATCAACAAAACCATTTAGCTAGAGAAAGAAATTGATGTTGTTACACTTTTAAGCGTCAGCCAATTTGAAGCTGCCCGTTATCAAGATGGTGAAAGCGACCTTTTTATGTAAAATAACATTATTATTGTTAATGTTGCATAAATATTACCCTTATTAAACGGATCGGACGCTGGCCTTTGATCTCAAATTAGGACACGTTTACATGGAAAATCGTTGCGGGCGAAATGAACTGTCATGGTTTCTGTGATTGTGTAATCTGTAATCACAGATTGACATATCAACCTTATCACTTAAGAACCGTCCAAAACATTAGTATCGTATAATTTTCTCAATACAGAAGGAGTATCTTTGAACATGAATAGTATGCACAAAGGCACGCCTTCTGTATGAGAATACCTGCAAACTCCCATACAAATTTTGTTGATATTCTCTAAACTACCTACCTTTTTAGCAATTAAACTATTTTGACAATACCTTTGAACCTACAGAAAGAAATGAACAAATATTTGCTACGATGCACAAGAAATAAAGCACTATTCGACTATGATCAAATGCAGGGAAAGTATAATTTAAATAAATTACATCATCAACCCAGTCAGAGTATCAGCAGCGAACTCATGACCGCATTTCTTCTCAGAAAGTGGGCTCTCGTGACTTTTGGCGAATAGTCAAAAGTATCCGAGGCAACAATAAGTCCCCTGTCCCTCCTTTTTTCAACGGACCAGAGGTTTTGGCGTCATCTAAGGACAAGGCTGAACTCTTTGCTAAGCTCTTCAGTTCTCACTCAACTCTTGATGACTCCCACCATCCTATTCCTGATTATCCACCTAGAATTGATCAGCTACTACAAGACATTCAGATCACTCCAGCTAAAGTCGTAGCCATTGTAGCGAATTTAGATCCGACTAAAGCTACTGGACCTGATGGTATTCCAGTCATTGTGTTCCAAAAGTGTTCTCCTGAATTGTCACCTATTCTATCCAGGCTCTTTATAAAGTGTGTCTCTGAATCTTGTTTTCCTTCTTCATGGAAGTTTCCTTCTGTCTTTAAAAACTGTGGCGATCGGTCTAATCCTCGTAATTATCTAGTCTTCTTCCTGTTATTATTAAAGTTTTTGAGTGTTTGATTAATAACACCTCGGTAAAGCACCTTGATTCGAATCATCTGCTTTCAGACCCCCAGTATAGTTTTCGTACTAGTCGATCAACCGTTGATCTGCTTACCGTCATCTCAGATCGTATTTATCGGGCATTGAATGCATCAGGTCAAGCAAGAGAAGTTGCACTTGACATCTCTAAGGCATTTGATAAGGTTTGGCATACAGGACTTCTCAAGAAGCTTCGAGCTTATGGTGTGTCCGGTCCTATGTTTGGTATCATTTCTTCTTTTCTTCATGATCGTAAAATTAAGGTTGTCCTTGATGGACAATCCTCTTCTTGCTTTTCAATCAACGCTGGGGTTTCCCAAGGGTCTATTCTTGGCCCTACCCTTTTTCTTCTTTTCATCAATGATCTTTACGATCACATCCTTTGTATTCTTGCTATCTATGCCGATGACTCTAGAATATGATCTTCGTTCTGCTTCTGAATGGGGTGAGAAGTGGCTGATGACATTCAACTCTTTGAAGACTAAACTTCTTTCGATAAACAACTTCAGAGAACCAATCATATCTCCCATCTCGATGGATGGTTCAAATTTGTCTGAGAGTGATTCTTTCCGTCTCCTTGGTATAACAATCTCCAAAGACTTCTCTTGGCAGAACTACATTGAATCAATGGCCAAGTCATCTGCTATGAAAGTTGGTTCTCTTTGGCGTGCAAGGAGCTATCTCACTGCTGAGATTTTTTTGTATCTTTTTAAATCCACCATTCACCCATGCATGGAGTATTAATGCCACATCTGGGCTGGTGCTCCATCTGACTGTCTTAATCTGTTGGATCTAATACAACGTCGTATTTGTAACGCCATAGGACCAGATCTCTCCTCAAAACTGGATTCGTTAGCACATCGACGAAATGT
>JAUCNQ010127015.1:0-10144 GCA_032352715.1 Bougainvillia muscus | reverse complement strand
CGTGTTCTGGGCTTCAACCAACCACTTTTGACAAAACTGTAACTAAATGTGGACGTTACTTAATCCTTAACTTAAAAGAGGTTTTGTATAAGAGAAGGAGGTCCAGCAAAAGATTGTAGCTTGGTAAAATGTTTACCCCATGTGTTGTCAGTCCCCATTCAAGTGGATGAGAAAATTCGCATTGCATCTGTTAACCACGATGGTTCCTTGAAAAGTGGTCATTATTGGGCCTACATTATAGATCCCATTTCATCAACTTGGTCAAAATACAATGATCGGGCAGTTCTACCAGTATCGGAAAAACAATTAAACAACTCTACATCTTATTTATTGTATTTTGAAGAGGTCAATAAATAAATAGCCAAAATTCATTTTTATTTCCAATGTTTTCGTTTTGAAAAATAAATTTTACAGTTCGGCTCACTGTATTTCACTTGCTTTGACAAGATTTTATGGAGTCCCGCAAGGGGGCGTGTGTTCAATGCATGTCTGAGGGTGTGACAATCCCTCATTTAACCCAAGTCATTCTCATTATAAAATTACAAACTGGATTTGTGCAGCCCACAAACCTGGTGGCTTCCTCTAGGGATGGTGACACAAACCTTAGAAGGCTTCAGGATTCTGGATAGGGTGGTGCCGATGTTGGTTCAGCCGAGAAAGTAGGAAGTCCTTTTGTTGCTCCAGCTTAGGGGAACGTGACGTGTAATAAGGTGGTTTCTAAATTTGGAAGAACACTTCTTCTTTATTTATAAGACACGGGTAAAATCAGCTCAGCCTCAATCTATCTATTATTCGGTAATTTTAGCCTCAATTTATTCTTATATATACTGTGCTTATTCAGCAAAAAGTCTTTTAATCATGTTTGTTCTAAAAAGAAGCCCTTGAAGTAGGGTAAATATTCAGAATAAATAAATAAATATTCAGAATAAATAAATAAATAAATAAATGCACAATTACGATCTTTCTGTATGGAAATTGATACAAATTTCCATACTAATTTTGCGGACGATCCCTTGAGGTTAGAAATTTTTGTGAGAGAAGAGACCAGTCCCTGCTCCCCGACAATATTGATTATAATATGAGTTACGATGATAATTACTATCAAAAAGTTTTTTTGACTTGACCCATAGGAGATACCTGCCCCCAATGTTGAGGCCTTTAAAGAGATCCAGAAAGAAACTTAGGCGTGTGCTTCTTGTATTGTTTATATATTCTGGCTGACCCTTCAAAAAGGTTTTTGACAGAAAAAAATGTATACATTTCCAAACTTGGATTTTGTGTAAGGGGCCGTCCACAAAATTCGCATGGAAATTCGTATCAATTGCATGCAGAAGGCGTGAGTGTCTTTGTACTTACACAAGAGTAAGAAAATTGATATAAATTTCCATACAAATTTCGTAGACGCTGGACCCGTCAATTGTTTCCGGGAAGTTTGAATTTTTGACACTTGCACCAGAAGTTTTAGTTCCTTTAGAGCTGGTTGTATACACATTTTCTCATTTATTTTACAGTTACTGCCTCGTTTTGATTGCACGATTAATTACGTTTTGAGAAATCCCCCGAGAAAAACCTCTAATGACCCGGAATATCTGTCCGCTAGTAGCTTACCTCGGTTCTATCCTGAGATCGAGGTCTCAAATCCCGTACGGCTAAAAGGAGAAGCTCCTGCTTCGCACTCACTGGTCCTTTATGTCTCGTCCTTCGTGACAGCCCTGATTTCATAGTCTAGTAGCCTACCATAATTATTCGATTTAGCGTAGAACTTTTGCTTGATATGTCGTGTCTTCCAATGTCTTGCCTATTACAAGATTGACAGTTCTATTTGCTGTTTAATTTCTAGATTTTTATTGTTAAATCCACAATTAGCAGCTTGTTCTTTCAAACGGATAAAATATTGGTGTATTGTCTCTTCGGCTTGTCTCTTCATATTTCGAAATAAATATGTTTCATAACTTTTGTTTACTTGAGGTTCAAAATGTTTTTCTATGGCTGCTACAACATTGTCATACGTAACTTGTTCTTCCTGTTCAGGTTTCATGTGTTCAAAAATTTCATATGTACTGTCGCCAATGTATGTTAGTAACATTGCTATATTCTGTCCTTTGTCAGTAACACCAATGGCTTTGCATAATTTATCTTTGTTGATACTTTCATCAAGGGAGAATGGTGGAAATGTAGGTAAATTGAGATTTGCAACTGCCATCTTGAAAACGTTGAAAAATAAACAAATTTAAAGTTCTTGTTAAAGGACGAATTTAATTTTCTTCAGGAATTTAATTTTCTTTACGAATTTAATTTTCTTCACGAATTTAATCTTCTTATAATGTATTTTCCCTTTTTCTCGTTGCCAGTTTAATATTGATACTTATAGGGAAAAGTAATAAATTGGTTAACTATAAAGCTCATGTGTTTCTCATGTAACTCTATCTTCTTATATCGTTATTTGTAGACTGATTAATCATGCGGTATACATTTTATAATATGATTGTTCTCCATCGTAGATGATATCACGATATAACATTATGCTTACAAAGTATGCACAATAACACTTCATCTGAGATGAAAATTTGTATCACAAATCGTACCATTTTCATCAAAGAAGAAGTGTCTTTGTACATACTAAGGCGCCTAAAATATTCACTTTAATTTGTGTTACAAATCGCTTCATTTTCACCTCAGATGAAGTGTTATTGTGCTTACAGCTTAAAGTATGCACAATAACACTTCATCTGAGATGAAAATTGACAGGAATGAACCGAGTTTGTAAAGCGAATTTTTAGATGCACAAAGACACTCCTTCTGTATGAAAATTGATATAAAATTCGTATCTCAAATCGTACTAGTATCGACTCGTCAATTTCAAAGTGATCAAAATAAACAAGCTTATCCTCGCTATCTTGATCGGATGGCTGATGATAAGTTTACTGGATCCTCTGACTAGGATGACACGCCCGGAGTTTCGATACCTTAGGTCCAAAGATTAGGGTCGAAACCTTTTGGTAACTAAGAAAGCGATTTGCCATACCTTGCACTTTGGTTTTTTAACACTTTTAAATTTTTTAACTATTTTTGTATTTGTACTTGACCTTGTCATTTATCTTTGTTGTTTACCTTGTAAAAAGGGAGGTTGTACACATTGTCCAATCTTTAGGGGAGTAAAACCCTTAGCTTAATTTATTGTTCTGTTGCATCAAGTACTGCATTGCCTTTGTTGCTGTGTTAACCATTAATATCAGCCGCATGAGCTATTTCCTCATACTTGTGTGTTCCTTCAACTTTTCCAAAGATATCTTGGATGATAATGCTTTTCTCCTTGACTGGTAGTTGAAGTTGATTCAACTTTTCAATATTTGTTTTAGAATGAATGAAGCACCTTAACTGGTCAGCAAATGGGAAGCTATTTGCAAGAGCAGATGCAAATTTAAATTCACTATCGGTCCCAAAACATTTTAACTCATTCCAATGAGACTGGAGGAGAAATAGAGCAGGTCCCATATCAATTTTGCGTCAACCAGATTTTCGATGAATGGCAAGGTTCTTATAAGTGAGGGGAGTAAAATAGAACTCCCCAAAGTTGAAGGTTGGATCTACTGTCAACACTGAATTTAAACCCTGAGGAGCCATGCAACAAAACCTTTCTAGGTCAGTGAAAGCAACTTCAGTACCAACTACACACATTGGCTCTGGTGCTCCTTCAACTCTAAGGATAAATTATTTCCCAGGATTATTGAGGGTTGTTTTCCAGCGTTCCATCAAAGGTCCTAGAACATCTTTTGGTGATGTATATGTACTACTAGATTTCATGTACGACATGTTCTGAGTTTGCTTCATGCTCCTTGGGAGCATCCCTGAAGAAGTGACATTTGATGTACCCCTGGTTGCTGTCTGGATAATGCCATAGCGTCTGACGGTTTGTTTAAAGCAACATTTTCCTTGATAGACTTTCTTACACTGGATGCTGTTTGTTTGAAAGGTTTTTTACCTTTCGAATTTCCATGCTGAATCACATCAAAATTACGATCTTCACCATCAAAACTATACTGTAACAGACAATACCGGTAATAATGTTGACTTCCAGACAATTTCAATCGCATAATTTTTCAATGAAAGTCCTTGCATGCCTTGGCGGTGCCATTGTATTTGGTTAATAGAAAATGATCAGAATTGCCAACATCCCATGGATCTTCTGATCCTGAGAAAGAATTGATGTGCACATGCTTTTCGTCAACATTCGACAACTGAGAGAGGTAGACTTGGAACCCCGCACTTAAAGAGGAAACATGTCGACAAACACACTCGCAACTGTCAGTGGAGTAATATGAACTTCCTGGGATTTGTCTTGGCACTATGACAAATCGTATCGTAATGTCTGGATCTACAAATTGAGAACCCACCACTTAGATAGAGGAACCCAGTGATAAGAAAGGTGCAAACAAGGTTAAATAACCAAGGTAGACCATTACATATCGTTTCGATATTTGCCATAATTACCAATCCGCAACCCGATCCGTCCATGCTCTCCTAAGAACGATTGGATGTCTTTATCGGTAGATATTAACAATCGTCTCAAACTTTGCAGAATACATTCTTCCTCCTTTAACAGAAAACCAAGGTCACAAAAACAACTAACTAGGTGGTAAAATCGAATAGCTTTCGCTCAAACTTATCGGCATAAAGATCTTCTAGTCTTTCCCAGTGTTCTTTCCCACCGTCACCTGTCTTTCCAGATGTCAGCTAGTCTTTCCTGGCAGTCATAAATATAAGGTATATAAAAGGTAACAACACAGATGTGTTGATAAAACTAGTCTTAATAGACAAAGAATTTAAAAAAAGAGGAGGTTTGTCTCCAAAGAACGATAATAGTTCTATTCTACATTCTTTCTGCTGACAGATGTGATCTGTTGCCAAAGGTTTGGAAACGTTAATGAATCATTTGTGATGGATACAGACAGTAATCCTCAAAATCAAAGTTTCCTCAAATAATTAATTTTTGACCTTTATGGAAATTTTTGAAAAAGGTTCTCTGTTAAAATCATTTTTCCCTTTGCATGTCAATTAAGAAATCTTTGTTTCCTAAAAATTATTTTGCTTATCATCACTTATGCCGGAATTCTAGCTTACATGGTATATAGATTTCTTCAATGAAGGTTAAAAAAGCAGAGTAAACAAACCAACATAGGGCGTTTATCAAGAGGCAGTAAAAAAATAGAAGATCAAGAATTCTTGATCCTTGAAAATTAATTAGTGTCTTCCCACTTCTATTTAGCACTTGGGAGGATGTTTTAACCAACCCAGGTATTTTTCATTGAAAAGTATACCTCTTCAGCTGAAGTTAGACTGTAAGCTAATATCATCCCAGCTCTCATCACTTGAAGATTCCATTTCCGAAGAAGCATCGATAAAGGTGTCTTCAATTTTATTACAATAATCATTCAATAAACTAACAGATTTATCACTAGATGATTCATCACAAAAGTCAATGAACTAAATAAAATAGCATCCAAATTTGCGGACAGCAAATTCTTGCGGTTTAGCACAGACTTAATTTCGCGAAAAATGTCAAAGGCTTGGCATAAACTTGGAAAGTCCCGAGCAGGTCTAGAAAAGTATCAGCCGTAATTAATTTTTGGGATTGAACAATGTTGCTCTTCTACAATATTTATCCTGTACTTCACAGATGAGCTAAAAAGGACCATGAGATAAAATGTTTAATTGAAACATAGCAAAATATGTTTCATTTTTCAACAAAAACTATATTCGACCAATTATGCAAAAGAAAATTTTGCGATTGACCATCTATCAAAATTTTGTGTTCAAAAACGCAGAAATAAATTCTGCAAAATTTTCTTCCATAACAATATTCTCCGCAAAAAAATTCTTCCCTTAAGGTAATCAGGAATGGTAGCCGGACTACGCCATGAAAGTCCTGAAAGTCCAGTTAACTTAGGGAAAGTAATTTTTGCAGGAAGAAATTATTGCGGAAGTAACGTTTGCCACATTTATTTCTGCGTTTTTGATCCACAAAAATTAGTTCAACAAAAGTTCATCCAAATCGTTGATCCGCAAAAATAAGTTCCGCAAAAATAAGTTCCGCAAAATTTAATAAAAAAATTTAGTAAATCAGTAATAATGAGCGATAATTTAGTCCAAATCGGCCATATACCTTAATAGGATTAATTTTCCCGCGGATTATTGTTCGCGGACGCCAATTTTCCTATATTTCGCGCGGATTTAATTTCTCGGAAAACTTTTGGCATTTTGCAGGATTTCTTTTCGCCGATGATCAAAGTTTGTGTCATTTTGAAGGCTTTTAAGTTGAACAAAAATTAAGCAATTTGGTGAATACTACACCTTCATTTGTGCTTAAATAGTACAAAAACAGGTTCAAGAGTATCAAGAGTCCGATTTTCGACCTTTTCGTGCAGATTTAAATTCGCGGACGGCAAATTCTTGCGGTTTTTGCACAGATTTAATTTTGAGAAAAAAACGAAAATTAATCTGCGCGAAAATTAATCCTATTAAAGTAGTTCCCGAAAAAACAAAAAATGTTCATTAAAACGCGAATACTTACATTAAACTATGTCCCATCATAATCTTCAGTTTTTAATCAGAAATTTGTCAAGTCAATGGCAATGTGAAGGTACTTACTGAGTCGTTCTTTTCTTCAGTACTACTGCTGTCGTCCATATCGTCCATGTTCGTTTTATTTTCTTAAACGAAAGTGAAACCAATTGTAAAAGCATGTGCTGCAAATTAATGTAAATTATGCAACGTGAGTTTTCTATTTTACGGAACAGTCTGGAGCAAAGGAGAATCTTTGTGCGAAATGCGGCAGGAATGATATCTAGTTTGACTTCAGGTTGCATGAATTAAATTTGTAAACAAACAATATGGCATTGCAAGATGGGTTATGGGAACAAAGAATCAGGGAAGAATGTAGAGTATTTTTACTCCTATATACTTCTGCTTTTAAAGAACGCAATCAAACCCAGATTCTTATCATTATCTGAAGTGATGTAAAGTCATGTATTCAGTGACACAACTTAAGATCGGCTATTCAACCGTCTGTGCCCGTTTTTACAGCTAACATTGGTAGAAATAATTTATGCATGGGTCGCAAATCGCTGGATCGCAAATCGCTGGATCGCGAATCGTTGGATTGTGTATCGTGAATTAGCGCAATCCTTTGGAGGAAGAGGAAACAAAACCTACCCAATAATTTTCTACAGTTACTACGACAAAATGTGGAGAGTCATGAATATGAAAATTGCTTTAGGGAAAACAAGGCTTGTAATCATAAATGTTGCATTCAGAAAGCAATTCAATTTGTTGAAGGCATGGGATACAAGTTAAAAAACCCAAGTCACTTGTACCACAAGCAGACTTCAGAGAAGAAACATCAGCGCCAAAACATCCAGAAGTTGGCTTTACAACCAACAACAAAAGCACAACAAAAGACAGCCACAAAATGCAAAAAAAGCCGTAGAACCCTGCAGCTTACCATCTCACTCTGCAAAGATTAAAACACAACAACTAGGAGCAGAGAGAAAAGCCACAGAACTCTGCAGTCTACCAACACACTTAGCAATTACAACTTGACAATTACTGGAATCAGAAAATTCAGATGAAATAAAAGCAAAAATCAACCTTATCTTCAACAAAATAGAAATAAGAACAAAGCAAAGCCTCCATTTGAAAAAGCATTTTTAAAAAATATGGAACACTTGACATTAACCATAGGCAAAGATATCATATTTGAAATAGTTCTGTTACAGAGAAAACTCTAGGGTAAGAATGTTTACATCAACATGCAAGGTAACACGCACATGTGCGGATTATTTGCATTAAATAACACACTGGGTGCACTAGAAACACAAGAATTACTATTTGACAGCAACTATTTAAACAAAATTGCAGACAGAGTGGTTTTATTTGGCCACAACATCATTAACCGAACGGTTAAAGGAGACTACAATATGGATGTGTTACAGATGGCAGTTGAAGGTATGCAATAACAGTGGATAAATTTAGCTCCACAGATAAAAGTACATCTACAAGCAAAGGTACAACCCGAAGAAGGATATCGAGATTTGATGCACACCTGTGGTATTAACAAGGGCGAACATCTTTTACTCAATACAGGTGAATACCATTACACTACTATCATGTGTTGCTTAGACAGGGTTAGGGTTATACATATAGATAAATATACGAATACAAGAAGCCAGCTATGATTATCTGGTCAATATCAGAAGCTATATCAATTCTACAAATCTGATCTGGCAAGCAGAGCTTTCAGATTGCTCAAATATCACTACGCAACAGCTCAGCACAAGGTAAGTGCTGCCTAAAGTTACTTTCATACTAAAAAATGCATAATAATGATATATATAGGACATACCTTTATAAGTTTGGTCAGCAATGCAAAATACCACAACAATAATATAGAAGTTATGGAAGCAAACCCAATATTTTATCTCACTAAACTTTGTTTGCCTAATAAGGTAATTATGTTTACAGCACAAATTTGGAACTCGATCTTTTTGGTAGTTCAAGAGTATATAAGTTATTAACAGTATTATGCCATGTAGAATTAGAGAAATAAAGCATTCAATCTTCCCAGAAACAAATTTATAAGATAATGATACCCATTAGATATAATCCTGGTAAAAGTATTTGACAAGCATTTGAAGTATGCTTTTCAAATAACCATAATCTACTTCTTTTCTAGCAAATTATGCAAGTCAAACAAATGAAACACCTTGTAAGAAACTAAAGACAGACAAAGCAGCTATCTCGTTATCAGGTAACAACTATATAAAAACATTTTTTAACGTAATTGCAGGGTTTTGAATAGTGACGGTATGTAAGTACTTTCTAGTTGGCCTTATTGCACTCTCTGTCTTCGATCATAGCAGTATGGCTGGTTGATTAATATGGATGCTAAATAGTAATGCTATTGATATACATAAAATTTCTGTTTATGATTTAACTGTAATTATACTCTTTTGCATTCCAAACAATTAAGTAGTCCCTTTTTATCTTGCACAATAAGGGACAGTATATCTGAGGTACAGATCTAAAGTTGTGGCAAATACCATTTGGCCATATTGTGTTAATGCAGAATAGAATTAATATTGATAGCATAAAGGAGTAAAATTCGTAGCCTAAGATACCATGTTTATTTCTTATATTAGACAACTCAACTAACATTCAAGACTCGACAACAATCAAAGAAAACAGAGAGATATTAGCAACAACTACTTCAGGAAATGGATCTGTTTAAGGTGCGACTCCTTTTTTGAGTATTTTTGTTTATCTTATTGCTCTCTGTCTTCAATCGATACTGGCCTTTCATTTATATCGCTGCTATATAATTATGTTATGGCCCAATGATCATGCCATTGATTTATATTTATAGATCTTTTATGTACGCAACTTGTTCCAAATACTGTAATGCAATTCCCAACTTCGTTATTCATCTTGAACATAAGCAGAAGTAGATCTGAAATAGTAGCAATTATAATTTCGATAACATATTTGTTATAGGCAACTTATCTAACACCCAAGACTCTACCGCAATCAAAAAAGCAAAGAGATTCTTGAAACAGCTAGTTTAGGTAATTTGATTTGTCGAAAATGAATAATATACATTTTAAGTCAGGTACAATTATCAAAACATTATTTAATTCGACTGGTAAACTGAGATTTTGACCAAATCATTATTGGCGTTGGGTATGTGAAAACGTTTGAAATTTTTATTCTTATTATAGGAGCAAGAATTACAGAATTCTGCAAAGCAGAATTTCCAGAATTAATCCCTGCTGAGCAGTGGTTGAAAGAAAACCAGTCAAAACTAAACGAAATATTTTTGCCACTGGTGTGCTTACCAGTGAGGATAAAAAATTTCAAGAAAAAATAAAAAGGTTTTTGTTAGTAATGGATAATGAACTGCCTTATCCAGGCCACGATAAGTATGAAAAATACAAAGACTATTTGATCGACTTTACTGGTTACACATTCAAACAGTGTAAATCTGAATCAATTAGTGTAAATTCTTTCAAGCTTAACCTAAAATCGCATTACCTTCTCTGCCTTAAAAAGGGAGAAGAAAACTGGTTTCTCTAATTAGACTGAGAATACT
>JAUCNQ010127014.1:0-18005 GCA_032352715.1 Bougainvillia muscus | reverse complement strand
AGTTCTACGACGTCGTACGAAATGTCTTCGCGTCGGAAACTAAAACGTGTTTGCATGGCACTAATATGCCACCGTAGTTTATTGATAAACTCATCAATGCTCTAAAAACAAACGCATGGTAATAAACGCATCCATAAACTTTTATTTATACATGCGTTTAATATCAAAACGTTTTGATATTTTAAACATAAGTTTAATGTGCGTTTAGTTGACATGAAAGAAATGCCGCCACTTTTCTTTTGTTTTAAGATGTCAATCAAACTTTAATACCTTAAAACTGTTACCTAAATCGACTTTTTAACTTGAGTTTTATCAGAAATGATTCTATTGAATAATTAATGAGATGAAATAATGACCCTTACATGCGTTTATTAAATAAAATGTATTCTGATATTTTGAGAGTGAATGCAATTAAACCATTTTATACTTATCTCTTCCAGGGTCTTGTCGTTTCTTCCTATCAAAACGTTCAGAACCGAGACGTTACAGAATTTGAGGTTATTTGGAAAGGCTTAAACTGCTCCAAAAAACCCAGCGATAATCGGATAATCAACAATGGCTACCTACAACATCTATCCCATGTTTAAAATAATGATGTAATAATAATGACAAAGTTTGTCCGCTGTTTCTATTTCCAATGCCGACAATACAAAAAATAAAATAAAATGACGGTTCCTAAAATGACGTATTTTTGCAATCGCGTAGCGGGGCTTTGGTTTACCAATTCTTCTTCTTCTAATTATTCCTCAAAAATCAATCCTCTGCATGGATTATCAACGCCCAACGCGCTTCATTTGCTTCAAATATTGATAGATAATAATCAGAATGGTACACCGTTAGATCTAACATACCAGTCAGACAGTGATATGTAAAACATATGAGTCAGATATGCGTCTCTCTCGTTCAACATGTTTTAAAAGTTCAAACTAGGAAAGCAACTGGACCTAACAGCATTCCGAACGATCTGCTAAAGATAAATGCTGATATATTAAGTGCACCAAGCACTTTTATTATCAAAATACTAAGTGACGCTCCAATCGTTGCAATCATCACGAAGACGCAAAACCCCCGGATGATATTGGTCTTTCTATTTTTTTAATTATTTATTTTTTTGTACTTTATATGACTGGCGTTTGTTTCCAGGTGGCTATCATTGAATTCCCTTACGTGGATTTTGGTAGTCTCCTCTTTTTCTATTTTTGTAATTTATTCTTTATTCTCTTTAAATGAAAGCTTCATTTACTCACTCATTCGCTACAAAGAATTAAGGAACACTCTCTAACTAGTTGTCCAGAGGGGAAGCTTGCAAGAAATTGAGCAAAAGGATGCAGTAGAAATCTTTTTACAGTCCAATAACAGTCCAAAAAGGGGCAAAAACCAGGTGTTTTTTCATAAAGTGAATATGGTCTTAAAACACGTCACTGAAGTCCCAATTTTCAATAAATACACCCTACGTTCATGCTGTTGTGAATACTTTTAAAGTTCGTCCATACTCATTTTTTCTAGTAACTTTGATCAGAAAAAACACTGCATTCAGTGTTGACATTTTGACGCACCGTAGATGCAAATCTCTGAAGTATTTTGTTTTCACACAGACATTTCTTTTACACACACAAACACTTACTTTTTGTTTTAAAAAAACATTTCTTAAAAAACCCGATGGAGTGTTTTGGCAATACAAACTTTTCTTCAATACACTTCTGCTTAGGTGTTTTTTATCATTAATCAAAATTAGTCTTTTCCTTTTCCGCTTCAGTAGATTTTAAATGACTTAGGTAAACATTAGCTTTTATAAACGTGTCTAAATTCACAAAAAGGAAGCCTTGAGATATTTTGAAATTACGATGATAATGACGAGGAAGCATTTCGGAGCTGTAAAGCCGCAAAAGGTTTGAATATTTCTAATCAAGAAAATGTACAACCTCGTGCCCGGCGGGCCTTTCGCTTTTTTACGTTCTTTGATTAAAATGCGGAAGGTGCTGGGGACGAGGTTAGAAAACATAATCCGAGAAATTCGAGTATTTTTAAGCAGGGGTGGAAACCTGTGCAAAGGTTTTATAAACACGGCATCAAAGTATAAACGTGGCATCAAAGTCGAGGTCATTTAGTGTAAACTACTGTAAGTTAAGCTTGGACGGTTTGTTTTGATACACATCATCTTCAACTTCATTTTACGCTCAAGATAAGTTGATGCTTCCCTGTTGGAGTTTGAGAGCCAGAAAACTCTGCATTGAATCCCCAGAGAAGATTTAGCATCCCCCCTTAACCTGCTTATATCGCGATTGCTAAATTGCAAGGCATTTACTATTTTATTTTGTTATATGTCTAGACCTATTGCACTAATAACGATAGCATGTTATTTATTAGTAAAATATTTTAAAGGATACTCGGTAAACAGGTACTTTTATCATTATAATTACACTCAAATTTTTTATCAAAATGATGTGTTACGCATTTCTTTAATATTAGTTTATAATAGGTTATACTATATATAATAGATCGATTGTGACAACTGCGCACCTGTAAAGAATTAACGGATGCTCTATTACTTGTGCTTAAAACAATCACCTGGCTGACACCTTTAATGATAATGAGGCCTCTTTTTCAGGGGAAACTGCAAAAACGTTGCAAACCAAACTCTGTGCTACGCGAGATAGAATGACTCTTAGTGCTTTGATTACTGTCTCAAAAACTTGTCTGTATGTAGGAACACAGCCCAGTTGAAAATCGATGAAATGTAAACAGGTAATTACATATCGAGATACAGTAGACTTTGGTGTATTGAAGAACCATGATATGTGCATGAGCATACATACTGTATGGTCAACTGATGGTGACTGCTTCTGCAGTAGAAGAAGTATATCACAAATGATCAGAAGAATCATTAGACACTGGTAGCTGATTAACATCTTTCACCTCTGATATGTTGTTCAAACAACTACGATGAAACAAGTTTTTTTTGTTAGAGATATCCTGGGTATCTTTTATATTCTTGGAGCTTTAAATTTGAAAATAGATGGGACTGCTCCAAGTTGTTGACTTCTTTGTTCAGATGAGCCGCAACGGACCTTACCATACTTGGTGGAAATGTAACTCACTAATCTTGGTGTACTTGTTGATTTAAAACCATCCTTTTCACCCCGCCTTCTGTGTTTCCCGATTTCTTTCAACCCCAATCTGTGCTGCTCAGGATGGTTTTCTTCATTTGGAAATGAAAGCAAACCAATGCCATCGATCTCGGGATTACTGTATTATCATTCCTTATTTCGAGGAATTTGAAAACTGTGTTATTTTACAGCATTATTTTTCACTATTATGGAGCATTTTTCTGTATTTTTAATCGGTTACTTCTACAAATCTTTTAAAGAAGTGGTGTTTAAGGAAAATAAATTATCTCAATATAAGAAGGAATTTCCAAGGTATTGTCGGATACTATATAAGCACCGAGGCATTCTTCTGAATGAGATTCGATACAAATTTCCATACGAATTTTGTGGATGAACTTTTGTCTGTAAAATGAAAAATATGGGCCTACGGTATTGCTTATACTTTTGGTACTTAGTTATATTTGACATTTAGAATTTTTTTTGCAGGTTTCGTTGTACTATATATTTTATACGCTTTGATTGTTATTGCTGGTCAATTAATCAACAGACAAATTCGAAATCGTCAAATGAGTAGATCACGGTTAATTACGGGTATGTATGGTTGAGTATTTCTGATCTTTACTCTGTGGTAAGGTTTGTCTCAAAATCTCATTTTAACTAGTAATAAAATAAATATAACAGTATTGCCAGTATTGCCATATAGATTGGCCCTATATCTGTAAGTGCAATGTTTTGCCATATGAAATCAAATATTTTTAAAAGAGCTTATATCGGCACTGTATACCGTAGAATTCCGAAAATATGCGCTGCGCTTTGCAGTCGTGAAAGCAAGGATTTGGTGCGCTTATCTGATGGTGCGCTTATCTATGGGGTAAAATTTTGATAAGAATTTAGTGCTCTTATTTTCGGAATCCTATGGAAATTGTTATGTAAGACTGACCTCTCTTGAGAAGGCCGTTTTCAAACTGAACGTTAACGTCTGTTTCATTTTTATAATATTCGAGAAGAGTTGTGTGCTCAATGCTACTGTTTGTATGATTTTTCAAACAAAATTTATTTTTATTTATTTTCCAGTATCCTGTGAAGGTACTGCAGAATACCCTGATCAATACCGACATATTATTGAGGATCTGGCTGAAAGTGCTGACTTCGCTTCATACAACTATTCTATTGATCACGCACACATGTTCAAAGAAAATATACATGCGCCATCAAGAAAAATTGGTACTCGAATAGGGCAGTATGAATCTATTGTTAACGAGGAAATTACTGGTAAGTGATAATCAAGGTGTTGGAATTTGTATCTGAGATGAAAACCGTATGATTTGTTATACTAAAAGCGATCGGTTCAAAATTTGTTTTAGTATTCTTGTCATTTTATTTTGTATTGACCAAAACACTTTATCCAGAAATGAAAATCGTACGAATGAAACACATTTAGATTTATGAAGTTTGTGGACGGTATTTGTGCAAATAGCCCCCCCCCCCTCGAAAAAGTTTTAATAACTTTTGAATTACCTCATTTCTTGTTTTTATTTTTTTATTTCCGGACATTTAAAAACTTTTCCGAATTTTTGCGTAGGAACACTCATCACTGCATTAGCGTTAGTGTTTGAGATACGAATGTCAGAATATGCGTTTTGTCCATTTTGCCATACACCTGGAGCACGAATGTCAGGTCTTGCTTCGTTTCCAGTTAACTCCACTTCACCATTAATAGGTTGCAATTGAGGTTCAGTCTCAATATCATTATGAACTTGTTTCAACAGCTCAGCCTATGAATCTCGAACATTGTTGTTATCATTATCACAAAACCACCTTTTTTGCAATTTAGTGCGTGATTGACATTGTATTGTTGACCACAAGGGCACTCCACGAAGTTAGCATCTCGAAATTCTCCCTTGTTTAAATTAATACCATATTGTTCAAGTGGCAGTATTGACATCCAACTGGATGCACCCTTTTCTCTAGCTTCATCAACAGCTCTCTAGGTCCTTGGCGGCAATATAGAATTGATATTACTTGATTTCTGAGCTAAACTAGTTATATTTTGTTTCTTAAAACGATTTCAACTGTTTTATCTGCGCTTCGTCTGGTACATGATCACCCTGAGCAACCACGATGGCTACTAGTGGTGCAGTTGTGGACTTTGATGAGTTGTAATGTTTTTCAGCACATTCAGTAAGTATATAGGTATTCCTAAACCACCATATCTGATAGGTAACGAATAAAGAACTCAATCTTCTTCTGTAACTATGGATTGGAATAGAGTTGGCAAAAACATATTGTTGATTGTATCATCAAGTAGCTTTAAATAAACCTCCATCCCTGGTATTTTTTGCATACTTCTCTGTATTCTGCTTGTGGTTTAAGCTTTGCAAATTCTGATAATTAACCTATTTCTGAGGATGCCCCTAGGTGACGCTGCCTTTGTAATTTGAATGTTGGTATTTCCAAAGATAGTTAATCCATGACTTAATTTCGTTTACGCAGTAACCAACCTTCTGGCCTTCTGCAATTAGATCATCCCACCATGTTCGTAGGATAATTACTTTCCCAACGCCTGTAATGTCATCTGCCAGTTTTATGTTTAGGCATAATAGTTCTAAAGATCGTAAAAGCAGTGTTGTACCTATTGCACAAAATGATACTGGAAGATTGTCTCCTTGTGTAGTTCCTTCGCGAGACGTTATAAGGTTTTACCAAGAATTGTTCTCTATATGTGTTTGATTAAGATTGTAGCGAAACAAATGGCGACGTAAAATCTGAACATTATGAAGTGCTGCTTATTAGATGTCAGAATTCAAAACGCATCCGATAACTTGCTATGGGTCGTACTGGAATGATTCCACAAGTTATGAGTGCTTCTAAGGATCTTGGGTCTAATATTTGTGATACTAATTTTCGTGCAAGAAATACTATTTGTTCTTTAAGATCTTTACTTTCCTTCTTATATTTTGTACTTGTCAATATATGACGATATTGGTCGACATCCAATTGGGAAGGTTGTCCAGCTCCATTTATAAGGCATGCAGCTAAATATCATACCCTCGTATATAGTGTCAAAATACGTTGGAATCAAGTTATCAAGCGGTCTAACAAGAAGTGTATTCTTTCGTATAGGTGCTGTTTAGTCTCTAGTTCCTGAAGAATGTTTTCATGAACTTCATGAACTCCATTATCACTTCCTGTAGAAAGGAGTTTCAGTTCAGCGTTCACTTTTCCAGTTAGCATTAACTTAAGCCGGCTTTACACCTTCAAATTTGTGGTATAAAACATGTTTTATAAAACAAATCTTATCATGTAAACAAAAATGTTTGATGTTTTAGGGCGTTTTAGAGCTCATCAAATTTGCTTGAGACAATGTTTTATAAAACAAACATGTTTTATAAAACATTTTGATGTTTGATCCAATAAAATTGCTGTTACTATGGGATACAATATGCCCGAGTGTGAGGATTTGAAAAAATCTCCCATTTTCTGTTGGTTTTGTACAGGAAAGATTTCGAAAACTTAAAGACGAACACATAAATGTGTCTTCATTCACCTTCGTATGTGTTATTGCCTAGTTAACCACGTTTCTGGAACATCGGTCTTAGCCTGCAATCAAGTTTGTATCGTATAAATTCATAAGATTTGTTTGAACGTGTAAAATCTCCAGATGAGTTTGCTCAGCCATGAAACGCCTGTCAAGCAAATTTTGTAAAACATGTTTTATACAACAAATTTTAAGGTGTAAGCATTTCGAGGCAATCAAGCGGAGTTGTATTAGGCTATAATCTCTAGGTTGGTTGCTCATAGTTCTCACTCCTCGCTATAAGTTATTCATTTTGTATTAGTATGGTCCTGGTGTCTACTTGCCCCTGTGATATTTCGTTTTCTTTATCACTAATAATACTTTTATTACATTACTTCAAATCTTTCTTGTTACAATTTGAACGGTGGATTAGTCCTCTAAGAGTATCAAACAAACGTTGGCACGACTTGATTTAATATTTCTTTGACGCCAAAAACTTCTTCAAATAAGTCGAATCCTTCGAATTTTAGTATTATAGGTCTAGCTTCCTTAACCTCATCGAAGTAACGTACTTTTTTGGAGGTTTAAGCGAATTTTTACAATGAACTTAACAATAATCAAAATGATTTATTAACAATTAACATAACACATCTTTACACTTGATATTTAGTTAGATACTTTAAAGGAAGAAAGTTTCGCAAAAGAAACTTTCGTAAGTCGAAAAATTCGCAAAATGTTTGGAAGAAACTGATTTTGGATTTTTCGCGAGAATTGACGATTTAAATGATTTTTTATTCGGTTTTTACTCCTTGTGACGTCTTAATTGCTTTTAACTTTTGGATTCCCCCTCTAGATCACGATTTATACATAACAAATATTTTGCAGGGTCATACTTTCGCGAATTTGATGAAAGATTGCGAATGTTTCTTCCTTTAAAGTATGTAATACCCTCTTCAATCAGATCTCTTTAACCAAACCTTTCGTCGAAGGTCTGTCGTTTCAAAAGTTTTACTCTTACCTAGATTAACTAGATCTTCAAATCAAAAGAGTTACACCGCAATTTTTTGAATTCAGATTTAGACAAAAACTGCACCTTAACTATAATAGTAATTTGCTTTAAGTGAATACATCCAGAAACCTTTCGTTGAGGCTCTGTTGTTTTAAAATTTTACTTTTGCTTAGATTCACTAGATCTTCAAATCAAAAGAGTTACACCATCATTGTTGGAAAGGATAATTGGTATCAAACAAGTAGATTGGAAGTTTCAGTCTAAGTCATCTAAACTATTTAGCCTGGTACAGGTAAGAAAATCTAACACAAAATTCGTATCGCAAATTATACCATTTGTCATTGCAGAAGAAGTGTCTTTGTGCATACTGAGTATGGATACGAATGGATACGAATTTTGAAAGGTTCCTAACTATTTTAACTAGGTTCCTACTACTCTTATATTACTCACTCAATCAAATACGTATAAATTTTAGCATAAAAATATTTCACTCTTTCCAACTGTAATTTCATAGGAATTGTCTGATTGGTCAAACTTACAATGTCTAAATTAAGACTAGTTGAGGATCGGTCTCATAAATTCACTTCATAAAGCGCTGTTTGTGCATACTGTATGTGTACAAAAGCACTTTTCCTTAGGTGAAAATTAAAGGAATTTTGAATGGAAATTTAAAGACGAATTCATAGCTTCTATCTGCAAAACTTCGTTTAGGCACCAATCATGAGTATTATGAACCTGACATGCCCTGTTGTTGACCGAGATGTTCAAGATCAGAAATGGAACAAACTAGTAGTTTGTATGCAATGTTTAACTTCGCCACTGTTTTGTGTATTTGCTGTAAATAGTAAGAGTTTGAAATTTTTCGATCTGATCTCTTATCGCTTCTGCCGATGCTATTTTCGCTTTTCTTTTTGCATTAATTAAAAAGATCGTCTAAAAAGTTTCATTTAGAAGCCATGTCATTTAAATCTCAGGAGAAATTTTCATCTTATTTTGCATGCGCAAAAACACTATCTACAGTTGAAAATCGTAAGAATGAATTGAATTTATGAAACACAACACCTTTTATTTTAACACAATATTCCTCCTACTGTATTGTCTATTCATTCACATTATGTGTTCTTCTTTTCCATTAAGCCCGGGGAGGGGGAGGGGGCTTAAGTGCCCTCGGCATGTTTGACCCCATGTAACTTCTGGTATAGTAAAGTTTACGATGTGTTACTTTGCAACATTAAACATATGCCTATATTACGATATCTCCAAAAAATTTAGTCTAATATCATAAGTGGTTCAGAAATTAATGGCTATTGTTTGAAACCACCTCACTTTTTACGGCACTGCTCCCTCTGAAATTCATTAACTTCGTAATTGCTGTATTTTGTTCAATATTTAAGATGTAGGCTTGAAACTTTGCACATGAACATCTTTTAACCTAACCTTTCATTGGTGCATGGAATGTTTTCCATTTTCGGAAAATGTTCCGGAAAAACAGAACGGAACGTATTTTCGGTTTAAAGTATGTTAAATGGCTGAAAACATATAAAATTGATAACTCCATCTTATGATATGGTTTTTATAGTGTTTTGAAGAGTATAATAACCTTTGTTGCTAAGTTTTGGGTCGGAATTTAAACATAGTGATTTTACTCATTTTCGATGTCTTGATGACGTCATCGGCGACGTGAAGACGTCATCATAAACTTTTTTACGTCACGTGACTCCTTATATGATGTTTAACATTCGTGTCAAGTTTTATGTTCTGAAAGTAATTGGTTCTAAAATAATTAGCTTTAGCTTTAAGAATGTAAAAAATGCTCAGGCTTAATAGGGTTAAAGCAAACCCTATCAGTAGTAGTAGTGCTATCATACACCTATCCGACATGTATGTCTGCCAGACTGTGTTTTCGTGTTTTCTGCGTCGAAAAATGAGTCGACTGGTCAAAATCTTAAATCTAGAGCTTCACTTGAACCAAAGTTATAGCAAATTAAAAATCAAAAATATACGCAGAGTTTTGCCGTAAAAATGTTGAGAGGGTAAAGTTACCCCTCTTAACATTTTTGAGGCAAAACTCTGCACACCTTTTTAATTTTCAAATTGCTATACCATTTTTCTATGGCAAAGCTCCAAAACTTTCAGGATTTGTTAATTTATCAACCATGATAACAATAAAATGCTTAAAAGTCCATAATGGCGGACGTACAATTTGTTTCATTTTCATCTCAATAAACATATGTGGGAATAAAACGAAGTAATTAATAGAATCTTTAAAATTCATTTCTTAGAAATGAAAGGAAGTTTTATTTGACCTTTCGAGTTTCATTTCTTTATATTTTCTTATGCTGTATTTTACTTTGTATGTAGTGATATATAATAATAAAATGTTGTGTGTAATGAAATTTAAGGTGAAACATCACTCTAATTTAGAGGCACTATATCCAATTTACAAGACGTTTCTTGTGTGGCATCTATTTCTCATCATTGGTTTTCTTCTGATGCTATTGGTAATCTTTAAAACTAATCGAAATACAGTTCCAAAATTCCATTGCGTATGTAATTATATTATCTCATGAACTCACATATATATAACACAGGGGGTTTCGGAGCCGTCTCGAAATTCGAGTTATTTTCTTTTAAAGAGAAGTCTATTTATTTATTTATTCATTCCTAGTATGCACAAACATGAATATGTTAAATCTTTAAGTGACATATTTGCAGTACGAAGTATTCAACGGCAACAACGTACATGGTTTTCTGAATGGTTTTATAACACCACCTGTAGGAATCTTGAGTTTGCATCAGATTTCTTCAGGTTGTATGAGTTTCGGTTATGTGCAAAACTTTTAATAGGAGTATATAGTTTAGCGTTACCAGTTGGAAAAAATGTTTAGATAAGTAATTTGCAGCTAGAATAGCTCAAATACTTTCAACATCAATTTTCAATACGGCGTTACGGCGTCACTATTATGTCCGAATTGTATAACGACTATTTCTTCAATAATTTGGCTTCTTAATGTGTTTTTAAACTTTATTGGTGTACATTTGGTTTCTTATTTTGATATATAAAATTATAAGCATTCTGGTTTATTCCAGATCATAGTCATCACCATTATTTTCGCTATACACAAGAATAAAATTCAGCATATTTTCAAATTCATCGTGTATGGTCAAATTAAATAATTTGAAAACTGTATGAAAGTTTACCATTTTAGTTTTGAAACAAGGAAGAAGAAAGCGACATAGCCAGTTTAGCAGTTGTAGACTTGGATGCTGTTTATGTGGTTAAGTATGAAACCCAACGTAAATCAAAGGAGTAAACCCAGAAGCGACAACACGTTTTGGATAGCGCCATGGATGAGAAGAAGGGAACATCTTAGCTCTTATAATGAAATAATATCTGAATTCCAACTCTCAAGCAAAATGGACTTTTGACAGTTCCAATGAACCCTGAAACCTTTGTGGTAAAAGGAAATGAAGTGTTCTTAGTATCACTGGACAACTTCCTGATATTTAAACGACGTTAGTTTTGCAACGGTCGAATCCAGGATGTTAACAAAAAATAAAACGAGAATTTTAAGCGGATTAAGTTATTCCTATTTTAGTTATATACCTTACGATTGATTATTTTAGTTTGGCCACTTATTCAAGAGGACTAGGTGATTAAGCTTGCAGCAATCTGGAACACTTTTGGATCGCTCCTGTAACGTGTCTGAAACACTGTATGGACCCTCTGAGAACCCTTGGGACACTCCAGGAACGCTTGCAACTCTTTAGAAACACTTGGAACACTTCAGAAACGTTCTCGAAGTGTAACAGGAGTCCAGATTAGCTTAGTGCTAGTGTCCCAAGCGTTTTACTTGGTTAGCGTAGAGCCAATACGATTTCTAGGAACGGTGTTCCAGGTGACCAAGGGCCGCTTAGAAAACTTCTAGAACGCTTGAAGAACGTTGTGAGCCCTGTTTGGCTTACGTCGCAATCCCCTTTCTCCTGGCTGGGAGATGTTGCTAATATGAGAATGTCGATGTCCCTTGAAGAGAAGTTATGTGTTACTCTGTATTTCCTAGCTACTGGAGAAACATAGCAATATCTTGGCTATCAGTTTGTTATACATGAGACTATTGCAGGAAGATTGGAACCCTTAAAGATGAATATCGTTATGTGCCAAATTCTCCAGGTAAATTCAAAGTATTGGTAGATATAGCAATGGAGCGCTGGCACTTTGGCCTTTGGTGCCATGGATGGCAAGTACATTAGTTTCACCCTCCTCACGGCTTAGGGTCAAATTGTTTAGTTATATTAGCTTTCTTTGATTATGATTATCGTTTGATAATGATTACTTTTTTTGATGTTGGATGCCAAGGGCGAATGACTGATGGTAGTGTTTAAATAAACTCTTCAATTTCTAGGGTTATTGCGTAATACACTTAAATTTTGCCAAAGACAATATCTTATCGGAAGGTGTACTATCAGGATGGGAAGTAGCAACGTTGTATTTTGGTTTTTTATTCAAAACCTAGTCGTACTTGTTGTACTTCATTTGCCTCCTTCATGAGTTATATACGTCCCGTGGTTGTGATGGTTTTGTTGAGGGTACAAGATTGAGTAGTTTTCTAGTTGCTACCTTTCGACTGGTAGTATAGTAGCACGAACGTTAGCGTCTAGAGAGAGGCTGCTTCATCAAAATTGTATAATATCGTGGTACTTATACTTTCAGCTTTCTGTATCGCTCACCATCTTCGTAGAACTGTTCTGACCAGTTTCGGATGCTATTGATAGGGCCCTTGCTACTCATAATTCAGCTAATACACTCATCAGCATTCTTTAATATCCATCACAAAGATTGGCTTAAGAATTCAATTAGCACAAGTGCTGCTGTAATCGAAACCTACGACTTTGCACTATCCCAATCTCTTCATCAACTAGTTAATCTCCCCACTCCTTTTCTGATAAAGTGGATTTGTTTTTGATTTCTAATCCTGACATTTGTAAAGTCTCTCGTAGTTCTCCTGTGAGAACTTTAGATCATGTTGTATCTGCTGATGCAGTGTACCAGGAGCTGGAAAAGCTGGAAAATCTGGAAAAACGGTGTTTTTTTATAAATGTGCTGGAAAAGCTGGAAAAGTAATGGCTTTTCAGACATAAGATTGGAAATGGGCTGGAGATAGGCTGGAAAAAGGCTGGAATTTCACCTATATTTTTAATCCACTAACCGTCTCTCTTATAGTTTTTGGAAGTCACTATGAATGGGATTTAGTTGCCATCAATTGACACCTGAACCTAAATCCATGTATTTGCAATCGCGTAGCGAGGCTTTGGTTACCAATTCTTCTCCTTCTTATTACCGAAAATGTTGCATTTTTTAATATCGCGCCATTTCCTCAAGAATCAATCCTTGCATGGGTTCCGGGCAACGCGCTTCATTCGCTTCAAATATTGATAGATAATAATCAGAATGGCGCACCGTTAGATCTAACATACAAGTCAGATATGCGTCTCTCTCGTTCAACATGTTTTAAAAGTTCGTACTACAAAGAATTAAGGAACACACACTAACTAGTTTTCCAGGCTTGCAAAAAAATTGAGCAAAAGGATGCAGTAGAAAGCTGTTTACAGTGTAAGTGTAATCATTAGTTCTAAGAGTTCCATCTCTTGGAAGTAGTGCCTTTTTAGGGCGTTCTTTCATTAAGCAAAAACGAATACATTTATTTTGCATAACTTGGAGCTTTTGTTTCATCCCATTGTTCAAATTAGTGTATCATGCAGATGAAGCATAGTCGAAGTGTGGTTGGATTAGAGCATTACACATTAGTCTCTGCAAACTTGGTGTGAGAAACCTATTTTCCTACAGAGAAATTTTAGCTTACTGTTGATTTTTGTTATGACTTGCAGAGCCATTGAATCACCAGACATACACTGATCTAACACACATCCCAGATATTTTACGTGAGTGTGCTGTTTGATGATTACATTATTATAGGTGATGTTGAGTGAGTTAGCTGTATTTGCCTTAGGTATTAGAGCAAACAGAACTGATTTAGTTTTATCTTCACCAAAATGAATACTGAGCTTATTATCAACAAACCAGTCACATAAGTTTCTGAAATCAATTGATAAAATCTTTTCAATCTCTTTCACTACATTATGTTGAAAAATAAGACATGAATCGTCTGCATAGCGTAAGAGTTCGCATGTTACAGCTTGCTACATGTCATTAACATAAATTAAGAAAACTAGAGGACCTAAAATAGATCCCTGTGGCACACCACAAGATATATCAGCAGCATTCGATAAGGCTTTATCTATAGACACTTTGAAGGTTCGATTGGATAGATATGATTGAAACCATAAAATGGTCTCATCTGTGAAATCTAGGGCCTTCATTTCTACTCAGCAGTATAGTATGGTTAATATTGTCAAAAGCTTTTTGCAAATCAATCAAAATCATTCCAGTATATTTTCCACTGTCAAAACCTGTGCTGATTTTATCGTTTAAATTTGTCAGACAAAAATCAGTTGAGTGATTGCTTCTAAAACCAAATTGGTATTTATAGAGTAGGTTGTTCTGTTCCAAGTAGGCCTGAGTTTGATTGTGTACGGCTCTCTCAAAGACTTTTGATAATAGTGGAAGAAGAGATATTGGTCTATAATTTTTGGGATCGAGCTTTGAACCTCTCTTAGACGAAGGTTTAACTTTGGCTATTGTGCATTATCAGGAAATGAGGCTTGAGATATGGAAAAGTTGATTAATTGAGTGAGAGGCTTGCTTAGAATTTCAGCACCATCTCGAAGAAAGATAGCTGGAATTTTATCTATTCCAGGAGCTTTTGATATTTTTAGGTCTTGTAAGATTTTGAGAGTATCTTTTTCCTCAACCGCTTTAAGAGCAAATGCTGTTTCAGATATTTTAGTCGAATAGAAAGCAAATACAGCATCGATACCAAATCTGTTACAGGATTTGGAAGCACATTTAATAATTGATTCGCAAGTCCCGAAAAATAATTTTTAAACTCATTTGCAACTGCAGGAAGTGTAGATACATATTTATCATTTTCGCCTGAAATTGACATTGGATGTCTTTTAGTCAAGCCCTTGAGTGTTTTCCAGAGCTCTCTAGGTTTTCCAGTGTGTTCTTTGAGTTGGTTTTCATAAAAATATTTTTTCTTTCGTTTAATGAGGTTTTGCACACCGTTTCTGGCTTCAATGTACTGATCTTTATCTACCTGGAGTCTAGATTTTTTAAACTTACATAATAGTTTATCTTTTGTTTCTATTTTTTCTAAAATTTCGCCATCAAACCATTCTGGGGAATTTTGGCTGACCCTTGCCTTCTTGATATGAGCCACTTTGTCAATAACAGATGTCAACCCATCCATAAAATTGCTGTAGGCTAAGTTGACATCGGTAAAGGTGTCATAATTTGGGAAACTCTCAGATTTAAGCAGTTCCGCATATCCATCTTTAGAATACGATTTCAAGGATCGAAAATTCAATTCAATTTTAGCTTTCGTGTGCAGTAAATAAGTTGGTGATCAGATAGGCCTAGATTTATAGCTCCTAACTGATTGATCTTCTCTACACAGTTAGTCAAACAGTGATCAATAAGTGTGGAAGAGGTACAAGCCACTCTAGTTGGGTCCTTCTACCACTTTTTTTAAACCAAAAACTGAACAAAATTCCCTGTATTGCTTTTCTCCAAAAATGGAGAAATACACTCTTTAGTATTGTATGAAAGATCATCTCTGATATAGCATTAACACCTCAACCATGTCTATTTCGATCAAACCTAAGTATTTGATAACCTTCAATTGCAATTTCCGAGTCTACTACTGAAGAATCTAGTTTTGACTGTTGTGGTTGTGGTTCTTTTTACAATTTGCTAATTTGCTATTGACATTTAAGTGCTTTCTGATTTCTAATGAAGAACTGGTCGCTTAGTCGATGATTACAGTATTACTCCTTCTAAGATGACTGCTATCCTTACTGGATCATTACTGGACTTGATCCATTAAAAGATACGGTCCTGACGGTGTCACTGTTGTTGAACTTCAAAAATGTTGTCCGGAACTGGATCCAATTCTTCCTACCTTTTACCGAAAATCATTGAAAGAGTCTTTTTTTTCCTTTTTGGAAATTTCCTTCGTTTTCAAGAATAGCGGTGCGAAAGATCTGACCCTCGTGACTATCGTCCAGTTAGTCAGCTGCCTGTTATAAGCAAGGTATTTGAATCTTTGCTCGACGGTGTTTCTGTTGGTTAAACATATCTACTCTGCTGACCTGCTTTTAAACTTCCAATATATTGGTTTTCAATCTGGAAGATCAACAGTCTGAAAGATCAACAGCTGACCTCCAACCATGGTCAAAACGTTGGAACGTTGTCCAAAAGCAATCGTTTAGAGAACCACAAATTAACGTTTTTGATTTTAATGATCCGTAAGACGGTTTTCTTTCAGCTTATTGATCAGCTTGCATGATCATCTTAGACTTAAGACTTTTTGTTGTTGAGTTGTGACTCCTTCGTGGTGTCTGTAACCAGGCCTTGACGCGCCTTTTCATCAAATATTCGATTTTCAGGCATTATTTAGCTATTAGGCGCCAGAATTGACATACCTTTAATAAACGCCCACTCTCGAAAAACGCCCCTCTCCAATAAACGCCCAGCCAAAAAGTTGAAATATTAATAAACGCCCCTCTCTAATAAACGCCCCGTTGTTTGTTAGAGGTATAAAACAAGTCATGTCATGAACGGTTGATTCTAACCAATTCGGTACTGTAGTATGATCCTTTTGGGCAAATTGATGACTGTGACGTTGAATTTGAATCAAATGCAATGGTCTTTGACGAAGATGAAGAATAAGACAACTTAATTCACACTTGATAACAGTTGAACATAAAAAAATCATGTTGTATTTTCTAATAAACGCCCACCCCAAATTCTCCAAAATTAATTAAACGCACCTCTTCAATAAACGCCCATTCATTAGAGCATTTACGGTAAGGCCAAATCAGTTTCACTTCAAAATCACAGGATAAGTATATATATGGAGACAGTTTGTGTAAAAGAGTTTGACAGTCAGACGTTTAACCGTTCTAATTTGTCACTTTGTCAACAGAATTGCAGCAATTCCATGAAAAACCACAAAACATAAAAGTTACAACTAATTTTTCACTTGATTTTTTTCACTGTTATTTCGGAACGTGTCTGTAAACTTTGAATGTTGGTGGTGAAACACCTATAATATCCTTTGACAGGGTATATGCCACACTGGGTTCATAAAAAAGCTTATAGTCTATGGTGTTCTGGACGTATGTCCAACGTTTTTCCTGTTCTCTCAGTGATCACGGAATACTTGTTGTTTTAAATGGTAAGGCGGCAACTGGCTATTTCATCAATGCCGGTTTCCCTTAAGGCCTTGTCCTCGGTCCTACAATATTCCTTTTGTTTATGAACGATCTACTTCATGGTATTAGCCAACTTGGTATTTATGCTATTTATTTACGTATGCATGTTTTGATGTTAGGGTATTCAACCCATCTGCAAAGAATCACCTTAGCCAGAATCTAGCAGCTGCTTTTGCACAAAACGAAAGAGAAAAGAAACGTCACTACGACAGACGAGTCATATATATTAAGCATGGATCTTTCAGTCCACGTATGTTCACACCATGTGGTGGTTGTGGCCGTGAAGCCGAAAGGTTAATGTCCCAACTATGCCATAAATTATCAGCAAAAAAGGACATTCTTTGCAGTATAGTGTGGCAGTGGCTACGTACCAAACTATCTTTTCAGCTGTTGCGGTCTGCACTTCTATGTGTAGGAGGTTCACAAAGTGTAAAGAGAATGCAAATATCACCTTTGAGAAAAGTGGTAGTTACCAACGTAATTGGAAAGATTAAAGAATCATTTGTAAAATCACACATGGACATGACACATGTAATGTTATGGCCACTCCGCCAAGGCTGCTGATCTTGAACACAATCTTCGATTAGTTGTTGAATGGGGCCATAAATGGCTTATAACTTGTAAATCTTTCAAGACTAATCTTCTTTGTTCTATGCATATCCATTAATGACCTTGAATTGCTACAGAGTGATTTTTTTGTCTATTAGGAATTACCTTTCGCTAAAGACTTTTCTTAGAGAGGTTACATTGAATCCTTTGCTAAATCTGCCTCGATGAAGGTTGGGTGAATATTAAAATTCCTCACCCCTCAAAGTATTCTCTTTCTTTATAAATTCACTTCATAGTATGCTTATAGCTAAATCAAGGGAAACATAAAATAGTCCAAACACCCGAGGAACCTAGCCTTCCTAGGTAGACCGCGCTTTCGTTGCACTTCGCTTGGTCTACCACCACTGCTATACTTTATGCGTTCACG
>JAUCNQ010127003.1:0-10144 GCA_032352715.1 Bougainvillia muscus | reverse complement strand
CTGTATTGTCCATTATTTAAGCCATTTTCTGTCCTGTATTCCTGTATTATTTTGCCCAACTGAGGCTGGGAGGCCTGTAATAATAAAAATTTAATAATTATACCTTTGTGTACCAAACACACTTGTGATTGAAAGTTGATATAATTCTCTATGTTCTGTGGACTATTCCTAAAGAATTAAGGTTTTAGACCCTAATTTTAGCTAGGAAAGAAGTATTGTGTGCAATAATATGAACAATAATTGTAGATGAGCTTGCTAATTTGTTTCTAAAACGTTAAATAAAGTACAAATTTAATTTTTTAGGTTTTCCAGGTTCGAAAAAGAACTGGTCGAGATTCAGGAAACATATTTGCTATGAAAGTCTTGAAAAAGGTACTACATTCTGTTAATGAATATCTTGCTAACATGAATGACCTCTAGCTTAAAAAAGTGCAGATTTTTTATACAATTTTGCGAATTTCAGAAAAATTTCTATGTAGGAAATAAAAAAACTGAGAAACATTGTGGCAAGGAATTGTTTCAAAATTTCAGTATATATCTTGTGAGAAGTATCTTTGTGCACATTAAGTATAAGGAACCGTCTCAAAGTTTTACTTTATAAATTCGCTTCATTCCAGTCAATTTTCAACTCAGATGTATGCACAATAAAACTGCATCTGAGGTGAATATGAAGCGAAATTCTAACTTACCCATATGTAAAAATGCAAAATAAACAAATTTTTGAGTCGATTTCTTTTACTTTTAGGCTACTATAGTTCGTAATCAAAAAGATACAGCACATACAAAAGCAGAACGTAACATATTAGAAGCTATAAAAGTAACTGATTTTTTTTGTTTTTTGTTTTTATGTTCTTATATTTTTCATCTTCAAGCAGTAGAAAGAAGAGTTTTTGTAGATTAGTTGAAAAAGGAGATTTTTATTTAAAAAAAGTCCTGAAAATACCTCTTTTTTTTTAAAAAACAAGGTATTTTTAGGACTATTTTACATAAAAGGGACAATTTATTCTTCATTATTTAAGGGGAAGCGTCTGATTGTCCGAATATTCTTTAAAAGGTCTGGAATATTCTACAGTTTCACAATCATTTAATTTTCACTTATACTCAAAGTGTCTTGTGTACATTTACATTTGTGTACATCACATTTATTGTGTTCTCCTGCAGTGAAAAGTATCAATAACCTAATAAAAGCTGATTCTAATTTCCAAATCCTGGTATACAGCTAGGCTTTGAATTTTTACTATGTGTTTTACTTTTTTGGTTGTTTACATTCTTCATTTTTCTTAGTTTCCTTTCATTGTTGATCTACTCTATGCATTTCAAACTGGTGGCAAGTTATATCTTATCCTAGAATATCTTTCAGGTATGATCTATCACCCATTGTGTAGTTAGCACTGTTAATGTTAGGGCCATTTTCGCCCTTTAATGGACCGTCCACGAAATTTGCATTGAAATTTGTATTAATCTTCTTTGCAATACGAAATTTGTATTATACTATGAGGATTGTTATGACAAATAAGAAATTCGAAAAAAATAAAATGGAGGGGAGTTATACTCTCGCAAGCAAAATTAGGATTTGGGTTTACACTATCTTTAAACAGTTTTGGTATTGTTTGCCATGATGTTTTAAATCAAAATCTCTGAATTTATCTATACATGATGACGTTTCTAACTGAGCAAGCACACAAATAAATGCAAGAAAGCTAACTGAAGACTTAAGTTAATTGTAGGATAGTGAAACATGGGTTGGGTTCTAATTACTGGTAAAACTTCCAAAGAACAAGGATTTGTTTTAATTTTTCTATGGTTTAATGGTAAGATTTATTTGCCATGAGGTTTTATAGACAAACTGGGTAGTATAACATAGGTTCGGTTCAAATTGGTGAAAAGAACACTTACGAATTAGCAATTAGTCTGTTACAAACATTTATGTAGACCAGCTGAGGCCAAATTGAATTTGATTGAATTGTTTCTAGCATTTGTCGTAGTGTGTATTGTTTCTAGCATTTTTTGTAGTTGTTTATGATAGTGTTTGCTATGATGTTTTAAATCAAAATCTCTGATTTTATGATGTCATTTCTAACTGAGCAAGCACTTACTTAAGTTTATGAACTACAATGAAAAAATTTAATGCTTTTTCAAGTGTAGAGTACTGGAAGATTAGGAACCTTCCATAAAATTCGTATTGAAATTCGTATCAATTTTCAGACAGAAGGAGTGCTCTTATGCATACTTAGTATCCATAAAAACACTTCTTTAGTTGTGAAAATGGTTTGTATTACGATACCATTTTCGTGGGCTCTCTTAAATTTAATTTTTTTATGATATAATGTATTAGCTTCTTTTTAAAAACGATTTAAAGATTACCTTGAAGTTAGATAGCAAATGCTAAGTTCTATTTTTATTTGCATTTGTTAGCTACCTGTCTGACTCTGTTACATTTTCATTTTCTTTAGGTGGTGAACTGTTTATGCATTTGGAAAGAGAAGGTGTATTTCTAGAAGATACTGCTAGGTAATAAGACCACTCATTGGCTAATAATGACAGCTGTTTAGGGACCGTCTACAAAATTTGTATCGTAAATTGTACCATTTTCATCACAGAAAGAGTGTCTTTGTGCATACTTAGTAAAAAATCGATACAAACTTCCATACTTATTTTGTGGAAGGTCCCTTACAATTGATTCACAGTGGCAACCCCTTAGATGTCCCTTACAATTGATTCACAGTGGCAACCCCTTAGATATAAATTACGAGTGGCGCTGTGTATATATTTATTTTGGCAAGGAATTGTTTCAAATATTTGTCCATAAAATTTGCGTCACAAATCATATCATTTTCATTGCCAGAAGAAGTGCCAGAAGAAGTGTCTTTGTGCATTATGCATGAAAGTGATATATAAATTTCCTTACGAATTTTGTGAAAGGTCTCTAAAAGGGTCAAATCCACCACATATACTGTATTTTCATTTTATCTTTTTAGCTTTTACCTTGCTGAAATAACTCTGGCTCTTGAACATTTACATTGTGAAGGGATTATATACAGGTATGTGTAGGGAATTGTCTCAAAAATCTGTCTCAAAAACTCACTTCACAAATTCGCTTCACAATTGTTGTATTAATTTCCTCAGTAAGGACTCCTCTTAAATATTTGCGTTGACACAAAAGAAATGTTTCACAGTTTTGGTTCACAAGTGGTGTATCTGGTATGGTGTATCACAATTGCAAAATGTCTGTCTGACCTTTGACTGGCAGAAGCATATATACTTATTCATCTTTTCTTTTTAGAGATTTGAAACCAGAGAACATCCTTCTTGATATGAAAGGACACATCAAACTAACAGATTTTGGTTTATGCAAAGAATCAATATATCATACAGATATGACGCATACATTTTGTGGAACCATAGAATATATGTAAGTCACTTGATTGTGCGGGACCTTCCACAAAATTCGTATGGAAATTCGTATCAATTTGCACACAGAAGAAGTGTTTTTGTGCACAAGTGATTTTTGTGGAGGGTCCCTAAATAAGTGTTTGTGGTATGTGTGTGTCTACATATGCGTGACACAAGTTATCGTATACATTGTTTTTTATTTGAAAAAAGCTTTCTGTCTTTACTCTAGCCAGCATCACATTCATTGAATAAATTCTGCTCGTATACCAACAAGTTTAAGCAATGTTTTTGAGACTAATCCGTGGGGACTGTAGATTTATTCTATTATGAATGGATGAATGAATATTCTTTTCTATCAATCCTGGGGGTCTACCTCTTGACCTAATGGCTGGGTTAACTTGAAACTTTGCCACTTTTAGGATAAATCTATTTTGCATCCTATAATCACCTTTCAACTTTTCAGGGTGTCTACTTCCAAAGTTACTCATTGATCAGAACCATGTTTCAAATTTCTCGTATTTCCCCTTGAAAATACTGAAATATCGGGAAGCCTGTATTTTCTAAGTATCACGTCATTTTGGCTTGAAATTTGGTACAATTGTTAAGTGCTAAAAGGAATTAAGAAATAAGAAATTACCAAAAATGAGGTCAATCCTCCAGAAACAGGAATGTTTTATTTTTATACTTTCACATAAACTAATAAGTGATGTAAAGAGCTCTTAAACTAATGTAGATCAGGTGTAGTAATTTTCACAAAGTTAAAAACTTTTGATGACGTCATGTTAAATTTGACCAAACTCAAATCCTCATTATATCCCAGCCAGGTATCATTTGTACAAAGTTTTATGATCTTGGAATTGTGGTTCAAGATATCCATAGGGGTTAATAAGGCTAAAGAAGTATTTGGAGTCGTTAATGGCAATCTCTGTTTTCACTTCATAGGGCACCAGAAATTTTAACTCGTCATGGCCATGGTAAAGCTGTAGATTGGTGGAGTTTAGGAACACTCATGTATGACATGCTAACAGGAGCTGTAAGTTGAAAGTTGCTCTAAATAATATCGCTAGTATAGTGTATTATTAGGGTGCGTCTCAAAATTTCGCTTAAATTCGCTTCACTATTCGCTTTTTTCCTATTAATTTTCATCTCAGATGAAGAGTTATTGTGCATACTTTGTATGCACAATAACACTCCATCTAAGGTGAAAATGAAGCGAATTGTGAAGCGAATTTAAGCGAATTTTTTAGACAAACCCTTAAAAATACAGGTGATTTTTCCAATTACACTCTTATACTGACAATTGTGTATATGCAGATTTCAAAATGTTTGAGAATGCAGGGCCTAATATAGAATAGAAGGGCAGCGTCCGATCAGTTTGAATACGGACAATGTTTATCAAAATTAGGGGCCTGTAATGTTTGGTATGATGTCCGAAATCAAAATCACTGAGGATATCTTTTCCAATGATTAAATCTTGTTACTGAGCAAATACTTTACAGTAAAGAGTATAGAAAAGAATATATATGGTATATCAATGTTTTTGCCCTTATTAGCTTTATAATTATAGCTTATGGTATTTATTTTAGCCGCCATTCTGCTCTGACAATAGAAAGAAAACAATTGATAAGGTACACAGTAATAATTTATGTAGAAATACACTTCTTCCTGTAAAAAACATCTGTTAATCTTTTTAAAATTGTGTTTTGTTATTCTATAGTGCATACTTAGTTGAATTTCTTTTCTTATGAAGCTCATTAGGTACCGTTCATAAAGTTAACTTAGTTTCTATGGAAATCCGTGTCAAGCCTCATCACAGAACGAGTTGGTACGAATTCTCATACGAATTTTATAAAAGGTCCCTTCGAGATCTTTCATAGAATTCCTATGTAAATCTGTATACTAAGTATGTACAATGATACTTATTCAGAGATGAATATTTAAAGCGAATTTTTGAGACGATTCCAAAGATGAACTTAGTAGCATGTGTTTCATCTCTAGAAATAGTCTAAAAATCGTACAATTTTTCTCTCAGGAGATGCGTGTTCAGTGTGTTTATAAAACTTGTATACAGAACGTACAAAAAAAACATTGTCCTGAGGTTTAAATGAAACGAAATGAATTTTGCAAAGAATCTTTGTGAATATAGGTTCAGTACATTGTTTTCCAATTAGCAAAAGTGCATTTTTCCAATGGACAGTATAAAATCTGGGTTTTTTGTGATATTTTATTGTGGAAAAAGTATGTTGGTTGATTGGAAAACAAACAGTAATATTCATGCAGTGGAAATTGTTGACACTAAATTTTTCATTTGGCAGACAGGAATTCACTTAACATGCATCCACATAATTTCTGCATTTACAACATTTTATGCAACCTTCAGAAATTCACGTTCTTCGCACCCTTAACGATATTTGATTGGAAGATACTGACCTCACCTGTTAAATTTCATGCAGATGTGAATTTCTTTTAAGATACTGTGTTTTGAGACTTAAAATACCCAAAATGTATATTCAGCTTGGTAAGGAATCGTCCACAAAATTCGTGCACAACAATGAACTTTTACCCTCACAGAGGAAGTGTCTTTATGCATACTTGTATGCACGGAGACATTCCCTCTGTGATAAAATGGAACGATTTGCGATACGAATTTTATGGGCAATCCCTAAGGAGTCTCATTAAAAACACGAGTATTAGTTACATATATATTCTTATGCAGATGTGGTATTTCATTGTTGTTAAGTGTGTTCTGATATTTTCTGTCATAGATTTTAAAATCAAAGTTAGTATTACCTGCATATTTAACTGCAGATGCAAAAGATGCTCTCAGAAAGGTATAGTAACCTGCAATGCTGTGGCTAAAAGAAATACTCTTTTCTTTGAGCACATAGTCTACATGAAAGTTACAGACTCCAGTGCACAAACGAAAGCTGTCACCTTCAATGGTGTTTGTTTAGCCTACTTTTAGGTTGCTAATCGGATAATAATTATTAACATTGTGATAATGACTTTTTAACAAATCTGGATTTTAGATTTTAAAAGGCAAACTTGTCCTGCCACCATATTTGACTACAGAGTCAAGAGATTTACTTAGGAAGGTAAATTTGTTCTTTTTTTAATTGCTTCTACAGAAATCAGTTTTGAGTGTCAAAAGTGTAAAAAATCTATAATTATAACCCCAGGGTCATTCTGTTGATTAAACCATATCGTCAAAATTTGTTCAAAGGGTACCGTTTTCATATCGAAGAAGTGTCTTTGTGCATACAATATATGTACAAAGACTCTTCTTCTGTGATGAAAACATTTCGCCCTTGCTGTTCCCCAACCGTTTCCAGCTGTTATTTCGGCTTTCATGTGATAAATTTGTTTCGTAAAGTTAAAGTGGGTCATACATAAGGCAGGAATCTAAATTTTTAAAACATGGCTTAACTTTTGCATCTGATATCACCGCCCTTAATAGAAGAGAAATATATATGCGGTATATGTCACATCTTCAATGGTTGATATATTTGAATGGTTGATAATCATGTCCCTGTAATAGTTACTGTAATTGTGTTGTTTACATATGAAAGGGGGTTCCGTGTTTTATCTCCAAGAAAGCTTAAGTATTACATAATTATGTTAAAAGGAAAATATTGCTAGTTCTGCTCTGGTCATGTAAAATCCCTTCTTCTAAGGGACTGTCTACAAAATTCGTATGGAAATTCGTATCGATTTTTATACAGAAGGAGTTTTTTTGTGCATACTAAGTATGCACAACGACACTTCTTTTGTGATTAAAATGGTCCAATTTCCGATACATATAGTGTGGGTGGTCCCTTACAAATGGAATGGAACAGCAAAAAACTGTGTTGAATATCTTCTTTTAAAACAATTCTAATCTTCTAAAATAGAAGGCAACTATTCAGGTAAGAGAGAAGAAAGCTCAAGTCTTAAAAAGTAGAAATTATTTGAGCAGCTTGCTTTATTCCTATCATTTTTCATTTGGAAGAAGCATCTTTGTCTTTGTACATACAGTTGAATCCCGATAAGTTGAACCCTGAGGTGACCGGCGAAAATGATTCCAGATGTTCCACTTATCCAAAGTTGGCAAGGAACCAACGAAAACCAAGGGACCAGCAAAAATGGTTCAACTTCATCGAAAGTTCTACTAACCAGGGCTTCACTTATCAGATTTAACTGTACTTTTTATTTTGAAATGAGCGAGGCTGTAAGTTAGGATATCGTTTGAAATCTTGACCAAATGCTTACAGTTAAGCATGCTATGTATTGTTTTTGTATAGCTTTTAAAACGTCATCCACAGAGTCGTCTTGGTGGTGGTAGTGATGATGCTGGTCCTATCAAAGTAAATATTCCTATTCAATAGCTTAATCTAGAATCTTGTGTGGAATATGAGGGCAGTGACCCAATCAGTTATCAGAGGCGGACTCAGGATACGCTTTTACCTAGTCACAGCACTATAATGGAGACTTAAAGCATGCTCAAAGTGATTAATTCTAATAGCTTTCTGTATGATAATGGGTCTCTTAGACCCATTATCATACAGAAGGCTATTAAGAATTAAAACTTTTAGCTCTTCCTTGTGTTGCTCTGACTAGGGCTGGATCCGCCACTAAAATCTCGATATTTATGTAAAGAGCCTTAAAATACCTAGCTTTCAAAGAAACATCATAGATAATAGCGGATGCTTCAAAAGCCTGGACCAGTGTCTAAGTATATTTTTGTATAATTGTACTTAAAATATACTCCTATACTCCAAATTATTTTGCAGATTTGAATTTCAAAGAATGGAAAACAGAAAATAAAATAAGTCTGGTTGTATTTTAAAAAGATTCATTTGAAACTATCTAAATCTGAAACCTTTAGATAAGATAAATTATAGACCGGTCCTTATTGCCATCCAATTCTTCTCAGGTTAGCTTTGTCAAGTAAAATTTGCATCTTTTTGCAGCCTAAGGGACCGTCTACAAAATTTGTATGGAAATTCGTATCAATTTTCATTTACAAGAAGTGTCTTAATGCATATTGAGTATGCACGAAGGCCCTTCTTCTGTGATGAAAATAGTACGTTTTTGATACGAATTTTGTGAACGGTCTTAGATTTTTAATGTAGAGTACTGACGAAATGGCTTTTTTTGTATATTATCTGCAGAAGTATGGTTGCTCCTTTAAAAATTGTAACCTTTTTGTTTAGGCACATCCATTTTTTCGTCACTTAAATTGGGATGATTTGATGGCTAGAAAAGTAGAACCGCCCTTTAAACCGTCTGTGGTGAGTAAATTTATGTCTAACTTTACCTGTGTATGCACGAATTAACAGAGCACAGGAGCCCCAGTACTGGTTGTAAATGTATTGTATTCCAGAAATGAAATAGGATATCAAATAATATTTTCCTTATTATTCCCTAATTTTTTCCTCTCACCACTGTCTTCTAGAGTTTTGTTCGTTTTACGCGTCTCTGATGCCATTATTGCTGCTTGCAAACACAGTAACCTGCTTTTACGGATGGAGACAAGGAAGGAAACTTCACATATTTTCCACATAGGTGTACCGCAATCAAATAAGACACAATAATTCTTGGTAGGCTTTTCCAAGTAAACAAACAGTATGCACATACGCTTCAGCATGGTAAATATGTTTTATTACTTGTTCACGGTGGCCATCTTCGATTGAGAAAACTTTTTGATAACTTTCGTCGAAAATATGATACGAATTTGAAAAGCGGTGTCCTATGTGAATGCGGTACACCATGGACGAAGAACCTTTTCGTATTTTTATACTTGCTGTTTTGATGGTTTTTGAATTTTTTTGTAGAACTCATTCGTAAAATCTTTTTGTCAAAGACTTATCACATTCAGCTGTGAGTTTTCAGTTTCCTTCCTTGGCTTTTCTTCTCTCATTAGCTGCGCACCAAAACAATTACGTCATTCACACAAATAAATCGGGAAATAAATCCAGAGCGACATTATGTTCTTTTTTTGCATTTTAAAAATCATTCTCATCCTCCTCCTTATCATTTATTTTATATCAACCAGTACTGGGGCTCCTGTGAAAAATCTTCTTTTTTTTTAATCTGTTTCTTTTCTATCAATTGAAGAAGTGTCTTTGTGTACACTTTTTAGGGACCGTCTCAAAAATTCGCTTAAATTCTTTTCACAATTCCCTTCATTCCTAATAATTTTCACCTCAGATGAAGTGTTATTGTAACACTTACGTGTTACAATAACACTTCATCTAAGGTGAAAATAAAGCGAATTTAAGCAAATTTTTGAGACGGTCCCTTATTGAAATATGTCACGTTTCAGATGGCGCTTCATTTGTGATTTGTAAGTGAAATCAGTCCTTGCAGTTTCTGAAATGTTCCACAACATTTATGTGAAGATAAGCATCCATGTTAAATGATATATACGTTTCGGTTTCGTTTAAATAAAATTTCAAATTGTTCCGTTTTCATCTCTGAATAAGTGTCAATGCGCATACATATGTAAGGGTTCTCCAAAAATCTTAACAAATTTCTTTCATTCCTATCCATTTTAATTCAGTAGAGGTGTTTTTGTGAACACTTACTTCTGAGATGAAAAGAAAACGATTTTTAGAAGAAACCTAATTCTTAAGTAAGTAAGTAAGTTGTATTTACCATCAGATAAAGAATAAATACAAAATTAAAATGTATTAAGCACCATATATACAGGGCCAATATGAATAAAAACCTAGTAAAATAACGTTAAAAAGTATACTTTACAAAAATAGGG
>JAUCNQ010126992.1:0-10145 GCA_032352715.1 Bougainvillia muscus | reverse complement strand
CTATTAAAAAGGCTCTGGAGAGCTATCGCAAAACATCTGGACTGAAAACCATCTTAAAAGTGACTCTCCATATGTGTTTGAACCTAAAAATACCAACAGACATTTCTCCGTTTAAAGGTGCGGAAATCAACTCTGGTGCCTGGACTATTTGCAGGAAAATCGAAAATCTTCCGGTTCAGGAAAAAATGACGCCATCAATAAATTTATCACGTCACAAAGAACCTTTTTATCAAATTTCAAGGGTTCTTAGATATTGCAAATTTTCAATAAGAAATATGCAAATTTTATAGGTGGTCTTGAACAATGACGCATAAAATGTGATCTTTCCCACTTGCTGACATGAAACTTTGCCAAAAGGTGTGAAACAGATTAATACTAAAAGTGGCAAAGTTTAGGCATGATAGCATTTTGGGAACAAAAGTTATTGTATGTGGTTATGTCTGGTGGTCATATTTCATTTTGTTGATATAGTCTGTCGTGTTCATTATGCATATACCACCCCCTTTGTCGCAACGTTTTATGGTAATGTGTGATTTCTGTTTAAGGTTTTGCAAAGCTAGCTTGTGGTCTGGAGATATGTTATCGTAGGATGTGATTATACGTTTTTTGCTTCTTATTGTGGCATGTGAAGGAATGGGTGGATTAAGTTCGTTTTACAGTAGGGAAAAATATTGTTGTAGGATAGGATTATCTGCTTATGGTGCCTGCCAGTGTGTTTTTTGTTGAAAGGGGTGTATTATGCGTTCTTTAGTTGCGTCATGGAAGTGGTATAGTATTGTATGTTAACAGTGTTGATGAATGAAAGGATGGCAGATGAGATGTTATATTTATTGTCGTTGGTTGGCGTTTGTATGAATCCTAAACCTTTTGAAAGGAATTCAAATTCGTGGATTGTGAGTTGGTGGTTTGATAAGTTTGTGATAAGTTTTGTATGAATTTGTGTAGAGTATTCTGGTATAAGATGTTGGTGGCGTCGTCTTTGATTTGGTATTCGTCGTTTTAGCCATGTAGGGTGTAGGAAAAGTGTGTTGAGTGTTGGTATTTGATATTGGCGTTTCATGTTGGTTTCCTCGTTTTGAGTGTCCGTTACTGTGTAAGGAATAGAGTAAATAGTGTTATATAGGAATAGAAGATGCCAGAATCGAGCTAAGCGGATCAAAGTAAATTAATACATTTCTAATAAGATATAGGGTGTTATTGTCATCTGTGTTAAGAACTTAGGGCGAGGTCTTGTTACGTTGCAAATGCGTGTTGCAGTGATAGTAGACTAGTGATTATTAGGTTCTTATAATTTTTGATATATCTTTGTTATTCTATAGTGCATTATGGCGGGGCGCTATCAGAGTGAGATAGGATATTAATACAATGGGTGGGTTTATGCTCTTATTAACCTCATGCTGTATTAGTAACTTTTGTGGCAAATTATCGAATTAATGTAAGGCGTGACGAGGAGACAATCCAGAGAAGGTTAATAGGATAATTGAATCAATTTCATCACGTGCAAAGTAACTCTGTGCATATCCAGTAATGTAATGATCATTTGTTGGGCTTATTTGTATTTGTCGCAAGTCTATGTGGTGTATATTACGCACAAAGAAGTTATCTTATGACTCATCGTCATATGTTAAAGAGGTGGATTCAGAACATGCTATACCTAGTTCAGGCAGTAAAATGAAGACTCGAAGCTACCAATACCCAACTACCATAAGCATGGTAATGGTTTTTCTGATATAATTATTACGCTTATTACAATTATTACGAGTCTCAGATCATTAAAACACCCAGTCACCCCAGTAATGTTGAAACAAGGGCTATATACGTCATCGATATAATACTCATGTTAGGAAGAGGATTTAAGAAATCTATTTTTACTTACTGCTTATTAATTTACTTTCTTATTCCTTTTTAAAAGAACATAAAATAAAGCAGTCCATACAACCTGTGATAGGATTGCTTATAAATATGAAGGCCTATGATTAGTTAGCTTAAATAGTTAAAGAACCCTTATTCATTTCCTCCAGGAGCAAGGGTTTTGGATATTACTGTAAAACAAAGTATATTAGAGTTTAATAAGTATATTAACAGGAACCAAGGAACATTTTACACAGAGTAAATAATTGTTTATATTGTTATACTATGGATATCAGTTTACAAATAGATGTTAATGTTATTAAACTGAATAATACCAGACTGTGTAAGTGTAGGTAGTAAAGGTGGTGGTGTGTGTCGCAGTGGTGATGTAGGAGGTAAAGGTGATGTAGGAGGTAAAGGTGTTTTTGATCGGGTTGGTGTAGGTAGAAGCGGTGTTTTTTTCTTTTTTTCTTTGAAAATATTTTGATATGTGTTATTTTGCTGATGAAGCTGGGGTCTTGTATTGTCTTTTGTGTACCATGGGTGCATAGCATATATGTGCCGTGTTTGTTCCAAGGGTGCATTTTAATAGCGTAGGTGTTGAAGTTGAATGATGTGTTGGTTTAGGTGTTAGATGAGGTGCTGGGCGAGGTGTTGGGTGAGGTGTTGGGCGAGGTGTTGAGCGAGGTGTCGTTTTAAATGGTGTTGTAAATTTATGTATTCTTTGTATAGGGTATACATGGTGTGTGTCTTCTGTGGATGTGTGTTTCGAATCTAACTCAAAAGAACCTAAAGAAGACGCTATCCAAAACATTTGGCCACGGCCACACATACAACCTTTCAAGAACCCCACCTCCCTAAGAGATGTCCTCATACACACCAAACAATCTATGAGCTTTTCTTGATATCACACCAGTATACCTTGTCATCACAGTTACTCTTTGATGCTGTTGAACTTAAATCAATTCATTCATTTTAACTGTTAATACTAGTTGAAAATGATAAACTTGTCTTATTTTCCCACGGAAATACCTACAATCCTGCCTTAACCAAAATGATATCTACGCTATGTAAAAGTATATGAAAAGTTTAATAAACGATTACTATCCCCCTCACATAGCCCAAACGGTGATCACCCAACACCTTAAGAGAAGAAATTTTCGCACAAATTTAATTTCACGATTTTGGAAAAATCTAACTTTTTGCGGAAATTTAATTTTGCAAAACGCAGGTCGTAGATATTTTTCCTTGGATTTTATTTTTGCAATTCGTTCGTCTTTATGATCTTCCCCTATGTAAATACAAGTGTTTGAGTTAAAAATGAAATTTCCATCTTCAAACTTTATTTTTCCTTTATCTATATTAATTAAAACCTGAAGAGAAGAGGTTTTCGCGAGAATTTAATTTTGCTAATTGCTTAAATTCAGATTTTTCGTGTGAATGTAATGTTGTGAATTTTAACAAAATTTGCGATATATTAATTTTTTGTCCGCGAAAATCTCCTCCCTTGGGATATGACATAAAACAATGGGAGAGAGAGAATAAAACAGTAAAAATAGTGATTATCACAATCATTAAAATGGCACTGTATTTAGCTGCCCATAGCACTACAGAGCCACCTTCTAGACTCTTTTGTGATTAATTGCTAACGTAGTATTAATAAAAAGTACTAAAGTCATCGAAATGAGGTGTCATTAAATTCTGCTGCACATATTATCACAGAGCCTTAATAAAGTACAATTTTCGCAATATAAACGGAACAATAAAGTCCACAAATGTGAACATAACCATAATGGCCGATCTAGCCATGAACGCAATAACACAATTAAGTATCGAATGTGTTAGCCCATATTGGTTGTTTTACAAACATTAGTCTGTAGAGATTATCACAATATAGTGAGCACTCGGCGAGTAATGGCTTTAGGTCTCCATTACCCCTATTATTATTGGCGATAACCCCTCCTCACGTTCCTCTTAACAAGATGACACTTACTCACTAACCAACACTTGTACTATGCTGACAATCCAACTTAGTCCTAGCTCTATTACTCAATATAAAGGTATCTACTCATAACTGCCTTCCCGAGGGGACCAATATACCCAATCTAGATACAATCAAATGTCATACAATTATATAATTAACAAATATAAACACTTAGGCAAAACAAACACTATTTCCTTCTGCCACAGTTCTTATCCTCTCAGCCTGGCTCTAGGTAGGCAAAACAAACACTATTTCCTTCTGCCACAGTTCTTATCCTCTCAGCCTGGCTCTAGGTAATCCAACTAAGGTACACATACATTACTACATATAATCCTGTTGTATCACTTACATACTTACTTTACCTATACACACACACACACACGTATACAATACGCTCGCTTCTATACTTCCTGCCCACACCACCCCATAAGGTATACCATTTCATTGCCATAATAGAACATGACGTCACATTCTTCACATGACAACAACAAAACAGACAAAGACTTTGAACAGTAGAGACAGACATATTCTAGCTGCTTTGTATTTTTCTCAAAAAGGTATGCATATTTAAAACCATAGTGCGGTGCGCAGGATCTAAGTGGTCTTAGATTTGTCAATAGTAATGATTTATCTGCTTACTCGGCATAGGCTCTGTATGATTAATATTTTACAGCCAACTGCTCCTGGGGTCTAAGTATACGCTGTGTATTATTTATGCTCAATGCATCGAATAAAGTGGTGCGTTTTAACGCACCATAGGCCAGTATTCTACATAATGCGCTTTCTGAAGTAGATGACAAATGAGAATGAAATACGACTATACTAAAAACAAATCATGTGTCCATGTATGGACGCCATACTTATAAATAAATTCCTAGTAACAACCGACTGACTTATCACCATACTAAATACAACTGACCAGGACTAATAACGACCATACACCCAATTGTTCATCTTATCTCTTCTTTGTGCATACTCACAAAAACAAATTCTCTTTTTCTTACGCGTGCTCTATCAACTTATAAAAACTTGGTAGGGAACTGTTTCTTTCAAGGCGAAATTTCTGAAGCATTTAGCTTTTAATACACTTTTGTTGTTTAACATGTTATGATAACTGTATTGACTGTTATGCTGTATTAATTACTGTATAATATAAGTTTAGCTAGTTAAAACGTACCAACAAATGGTTATAGGACCAGCGCACTAACTTTTTGTAGGCCGACGGTCACATGATCAGGGAAATGAATATACCACGGACAAATGAAAATCCTGCCGGTCATATCCTTAGGTAGTCTGGCTACAAAAATGCCACATACCATGGTTGGGTGACGAAGAAAATTCTCCACTCTAGACCTTCGGAAAACAGCCTCTAAGTCAACTTCTGATAATAAATTTACAGTGGTGGATCTAGAAGTTTGAAAATAGTAGGCAAGTGCCTACGAAGGAGTGTAAAACCATCGTTATTTATTTACTAACTAGTCGGTCAAGATGATCAGCATTTAAGAAATTCTGGCGGTCAAATGTTATATTCTGGCAGTCAGTGACCGTTGACCGGCTGTTATTTCGAGCGCTGTAAGACTGTTGATGTAATGTACTAAAACCTTAGATAATTGGGTTGTTTTAAATGGCAGTAGAATGCAGCAACCAACAAATAATCACGCTGCAAGTTGCCAGGACTGTTAAGGTCAGAGGCAATCCAAATATCTCATCCAGAGTCGTTTGTGCTGTGAAGGGAGCTGTCATTAAAACAACGAAATTGTTTTTCTCAAGATATTACATCCGTTAATGTCAACTTAATGGGTTGCATAAGCTGTTCCTACACTCTTTATATAAAATTGAATTTATTTAAGTTATTAATTTTGTGATCAAGATCTTTTGAAAGATTTCGAAGGAATAGAGTTTTACGATTTTGTGCGAATACGCGTAATCACCAAATTTTCTTAGAGTGCAAATTCCTCACCATTAATCCTATTAAGCCCGGGCTTTTTTACACTCTTAAAGCCTGGGGGGACTTTTCGGCCCCCGCCTAATAACTTTAGAACCAATTACTTTCAGAACATAAAACTTCTCACGAATGTTTACCATCACATAAGGAGTCACGTGACGTTAATTGTTATATGATGACGTCATCAAAACTTTGAAAATTAAGTAAAATCACTATGTTTAAATTCAGACCCAAAAATTTGCAACACAGGTTATTATACTCTTCAAAATACTATAAAAATCATGTCATAAGACGGAGTTATCAATTTTATGTGTTTTCAGACACCTTAACATACGTTAAACCGGATTCCAGGAGGAGGAAATACTTTCCGGCAACAGTTTCGTTTTTCCAGAAAGTTTTCCTTATAAATTCCGTATTCCAATGAAAGGTTAGGTTAACAGATATTCATTTGAAAAGTTTCAAGCCTACATCTTAAGTATTGAACGAATTACAGCAATTACAAAGTTAATGAATTTCAGAGGGTGTAATGCTGTAAAAATTGAAACAGTAGCCAGTAATTTCTGAACCAACGTAGACTGAACCAAGACTGAAATCTTTGGAGATGACGTAATAGGCATATCTTTACTGTTACAAAGTAACACATCGAAAACTTCGCTATGATAGGAGTTACACAGGGTCAAACATGCCGCGGGCACTTAAGCCCCCACCCCCCGGCTTAATAGGGTTAAGTAGTTGAAATTCAAGAAAAACATGTTTAAAGGAACTGCCGAAAGGTGTGATTTGTTACGTCTTCTTATTACCTTTGTTATTTTTAGAAAACCATCGTTTGTGTATTGATTTATTAAAGAAAGAAATACAATATGATGTACGTAACAGGGTTACTAATGCTGCCGTCGATGATACTAGATATATTGCTTCTCTGATAACAAATGAAGATTATCAGGAAATTTTTACTGACAAAAGAGAAAAAACAAGCAAAGAATTATTGGAGGAAGTTTTGGGAATATGGTTTTCCAGAGGATATAATGTCACTTGGGAAAGATTATCTTCAATCTTATTGTCTCGTGGGAAGACAAAATTAGTTGAAGAAATAGAAGATAAATATTGTCCTATCAGAAGACGTGAAAGGTAGCGTTAAGGACTGTTTACAAAATTCGATATATCAATATTCATTACTATTATTATTGGCGTAAAAGAAGACAACGTATTTCTGAAATGAATTTCACGAGATAAACCATGTAGTACTAGAATTACAAAGTTTAACTGTGTGTGAAAATAACTACAATTTTTTGATTATTATCTTTTTCGCTTTAACAATTTTTAGGTTAACAATTACTAATTTCATCTAGTGTGTCTATGGAGAAGTTTTAACAATTCGTTTAAAAATTGTATCAATAGACAGTTGTTTATATTTCTCCCTGTTGTATGTTTTTAGGATCATCTTGGAGCACCTTTCAGAGGAGCAATGTATAATTAATGTTGGAGATCTCGATGTTCAATCAATAGATATGGGATATTCAGTCACAGAATGGAAAAACATTCCCCTGGATATATTTACCTATAACGATTTAAAGTTTGTACGTCTCATAACTAAATTCAAGAAAGGGGATTTCCAGTTTAAAATCATAAGTAAAGACCACGAAGAAATAATAATTGATTCAAAATTTGGTATGTTCCGTTCGTCATGAATTCTGTTCTAATAAATTTTATTCTTGTAATATTATTGAATGTAAATCCAGTGGGACATGTTCTACAATTTCCTTGTCTTATCATTATTGTGATGAAGAAAATGCCTTATTTAAATCTTAGGTCCCTAATCGCATGTTTCCATAAACTGGTATTTGATTGATTTAAACATTCCAACAAAAAGTTTTAAGCCAACTAATTTATTGTTACAAATTTCAAATAATTTTAAGGTCCTATTTACATTTTCAATGTTCACATAAACAAAAAAAAGAAAGTCAGGAAAATGGAAGGAAGTGGCAGAACGTTCTGTCTTTCTTCCATGCGATTAACTACGAATATCATGACTTTGTCTGGCAATTTTGGATAAATAGCTCTCGTATCGTTTCAAAGTTTTTCAAATAGCCCTCACTACATTCATGCTATTTTGAAAAACTTTGAAATGGGAACTGGGGCAATTTATCCCAAATTGCCCTCCAAGTCATGCTATTACTAATAATAATACACAAAATTTGACGGTTTTAGCAGAGGATTTAAACCCTGGTAATCTATAAATCGATTTCTATAGAATTCTGCAAATCAAATAATGTTTCTCTATTTCTAGATGATCATGACACGAGTCATATAATTAGTTCCAAAAACTTGAAATTGCTCTGTCATTCGACTGGTGTGGATGGAAACATAAACTGTTCAATCTTTCGATTATTAGAAAAACCAATTGCAACAATTGGTAACTCCATCAAATATGATGTTTATATTTCAGGGGGTAAGCAAAGTGCACACTCTGACAGGAATGATTGGAAGAACGCTATTTGCAAAGACTACCTGGATAGAAATTTTACTTTACATGAAGAAATCGTTAGAATCCCGTTAACATGTCCTTCGCAACAAGTAGATGACGTTGCATCTCAGTTTATGAAATGGTTGGACAAAGATCAAGAAGGTGGTTTTATATTGACATCTTATGATGCGTTAGGACATGCTAAATTTCTTAATATAGATGTAAAAGAACTATTTAAAGATCTAAAGATGAATAATGAAATCAAGTTTCATAATCAATTACTTGTTTACATCCCAAAGCAACAGGCAATCCTCAACGTTTCTGTTGCCCACGGAGCAGAAATAGGTGAAATATACGAGGCTATGAAGTTGTGCTGTGATAGAGTGAAACTGTTAGCAACTATTGAAAGAGATATTCTGTTCGCTACTGACGTAGTTATGGTTGGTCTGGTAGTTGTTTCTGGACAGAAGGTACCAGAATCCACATTCATCAAGAAACTGTGTAGTTCCTGTTGTCAATACTCTTTGGTGGTTAGCGAAAAGGAAATTGTGAGTACCAAATGGCAAAAGAAAATTCAGAAAGTAATAAGGCAGTCTAGGCAAAACTGCGATACTGTGTATAATAAGAAAGCACTTAATGCTATTGCCAGCCATATTTGTGGCTATATTGCGGCTGAGCATTTCGGGCTTCCAACTTTGTCCAGTGATGCTACGGAGCAGATTAAAACAGTCTTATTAAACAGAGAACAACTTGAAATTAATGACTCACAAGCGAAGAAAATAATTGTGTACGGACCCTTTGGATCTGGTAAAAGTATCCTTGGTCAACTACAACTGAAAAAATTGACTGCAAATGCTGTTGTTTCGACCAAGATCTTCTATCTTTCTCATAGTAGTGACACTATGTATATCCATGAAATGGAAAGATATAAAGATACCATGATTAACGAAATCAATAACAATCATGTAGATGTTATAGTGTCAACAGTAGCAGATTTAAAAATAAATTGTCAGTTAAGTTTAAGTGCAGGATTTTCAGAGTTGGTTGATCATCTGTATACATGTAATCCTGGTCATACTGTACATGTTATTATCGATGAGTTCAATGGAGAACAGTTAAACGAAATAGAAGCTAAACAATTGAACAGTATAACCAGTGATAAAAAGGATTACAGTGTAATGATCATATCTCACAGTATGCATAAGAATATGGAGTACATATCCTTAGATGAAGATGGAAATGTTCATCTATCAGTTCCACATGATACATATAGGTTTGATTTACTGAGTGAGTTTCATCCATTCCAGCTTCATCATACAGTTAGGAATACCACATCTGTAATATCTGCTACGCAGGTCATTCTGAATACTATAATACCTAAAGAACACCACCATCCTTTAAATGAAAGTAACAGTGATCGTAAACTAAATGTAATGGGCAAAGTGAATGTCGAAGATATCAACAAACTACCCAAATATGATAAATCAACTGAAGATAAAAAAGCAAGCATTGAAGGTAGAAAAATCACCACAAACGATACAAGCGATGACCATGAAAGAGCAGTTTCTGAATTGAGTACGAACAAGGAAAGTAATAAACCAACCAGAGCATCTCAAGATCCTATTGATCTGGACCTAGCTTTCAATCGATTACATCAAACAGAAAATGTATCCGGATTGGAAAAAACGAAAATATCTTACAAGTTTCTTGGAAAACACTCTCCTGGTCATAACATCACAGGAAATCGGCCATTACTAACATGGATTCATCTAAATCAGATGAATGAGATGGAGTATATCTCTATGGTTTTGCAGTATGTATGGAAAAAGGCAATGGAAAAATCCAATAAACTTGTGTTTATGTGTTTAAATAAAAACACTTTTCAAGCATTGCATGAAATG
>JAUCNQ010126981.1:0-10148 GCA_032352715.1 Bougainvillia muscus | reverse complement strand
AAGTCCATACGAATTGATACGAATTCAATTCGTATCAATTCGTATAACGATACATACGAATTTTGTGGACGGTCCCTTAATGAGTTTTTCAATTTGAATTTTTAAAATGAACCCTAACTAACAAGTTTTGAGTTTCTACCATGTATTCGTTATACTCCATTAAAAACATCAAATAAACTGCAATGTAATTCCATTTGCTTTACTAATTCCCCTAGCAACTATATCCAAGATAACTTTCATCGCTTTATAGAGTAGCTAGGTAATACCTTTACATCTAAATGATTGCAGCAAATCCAACCGTGTTTGGTCTATTTTATATAATCTATCTTTAAAGTCGATATGTTAAACAGAGGCGGATTTAAGCCATGCTTATCCTAGTTACAATAATATAACGAGACTCCGAAACATTAATTTTTAATAGCTTAATGTATGATGGTAGTCTCTTAAGAGAGGCCCATCACCATACATTACGCTATTAAGAATAATCACTTCTGGTTCTCCAACGCGATACCCTGGCTAGTGTTGGTTTCTCTACTTTTTAAAGTAAATACGGATTTAGTTGGATTTCATGCCATGGAATCATAGACTTAGTTGTATGTAATAATTAAGGATTAAGTGATGTGTATTTATTCCATTCATTCCGTACCAGCTCATTAAGATATTTTCTATTTAAACTATATTTTAACTATTTTCTTGTAAACTTGCGTGAAAAAAATATTGATCTACATCAACGTCTAAAAATAGTGAGTACGAAAAGGTTGCACACGTTGCAACGGACGATCTTTCAATCGTGTCCGATGGAGAGCATATTTATATTTTATTTTAAGAAAATCTGTTTCTAAGAACACCCCTTTATTAATACAATCTTCTTATTAAATATCATTTAACCCTATTTGTACCCATAAAGTTTTTTGCAGCATTACATGCGAAATTGAGCGAGTATAGCCTGCTTTTTGCAAACTTTTGATATTGATTTTTTTTGAATGAATTAAGATTTGCCGCCATTACAAACAAATCAACTTATAACGCTTTTTTATGCAAATCTGATTGCTGTATATAAAAAAAAATTAATTTATAATGCACTATAATTTGTATGCATTATAAATTTATTTGTTTTCTAAGGACTCGTTTACATGAAAATTCGTTGCGTGCGAAATGAACTGTCATGGCTTCTGTGATTGGTTAAATTTTTCCGTCCACGACAGTTCCTTTCGCCTATAGAAAGACTTCATGTAAACGAGTTCTAATTTACATCAATAAAATTGGCATAATGAAGCATTACGAGTTTATTTGTTTTTTCACTCCCTTGTTTTTTTTCTTCCGAACAGGTCATGGCGAAAAGGGATTTTTTAAGATGCCATTCACTAATGCAAAACCTCCAAGATAAATGTTTCAAAGTAAACTGAAGATGAACAATGAACACTGTAAAAAATCAGGACCGCATCACTCATAACGATGGAACACAATTAATTTTAATTCTTATTATTTTAAACTTTATGTATGACAATGGGTCTTTAGAGACTCAATTGTCATACATAAAGTAATTAAAATCAATGACTTTGAGTATCCCTCTTACTGCTGTGACTCAGTAAAAGCATGTTCTGAGTCCGCCTATGTCACTTACTCCCAAGATTCTCTTAGCGGTGCACTCAATCAGTGCGCCCCGGTACTGGGAGCTTAGAAAAGCTCTCCGGTAAAAATAGGTTAACCCTTTTTGCACAGTGTCAACAAATGGTGACACTCACTAACACAATCCTGCAGTTTTTACTGCAGGATTGTGTTAGTGAGTGTGACCATTTGTGGACACTGTGCAAAAAAGGGTTAATATTCTATTTTTCTGCAGATTTCCACTAATGTTTTATTAACTTCCTTATCGCCATTATCATCACAGAAGAAGTACTGACACTTCTTCTGAATGATGAAAATTGATTCGAAATAGGATCAAAGAAAAATAAAGTTCCAACCTGTGTATTTACAAGTATTTTTTCACAAGAGTTTGTTCTATTTTATTGTTTCTTAGTTTTAGGAATAGCCAAGTAGCCAAGTTTTAGCCTCGAGGACGTGGCAAAAAGAAATTCTTAAATCAAATTTCAGTGTCCTCAAGCTGCTGTGATAACGAATCATTGTTTGATTTATGCTACTTCTATAGCAGAAATCAAACAATGATTCGTAATCACTTACATCATCGGTACTGCAATTGCATGGTTTCTTACTTCATTTTCTTACAACTTTTTGGTAGATTTCACAGATCTTTGACACAAGAAAAAACGCGTTCTCAATATACGCAATTATTAATTTTGAGGCAAGCAAGGGAACGAGGTTACATATTATATTTAAACAAGATTGGGTATCCTCTTTCTAGTTACATGTTTTATAGTTTTTACTTTTATTTTCTACCTTTTTACCTTTGTATATGACATGATATGACGTTTGTTTATAAACTTACAGAGGATACTTATCGTACGTAACAGATATCAATCCAGGCCTCGTACGGGTACACAAAAATTGCATGCTACCCCATTGAAGTATGCTGTTGAATGTGCCCATTTTATGTAAAGAAAACTAGATATTTTTTAGAACTCTTTTACATAAAAATTTCACTTATTTAACTGATCAGAGGCTGTCCTTGCATTCTAAAGTAAGTATCTTCTTGTGAGTTTTTTTTATTTTAGCTAGTATTTATTTTTCACTTATTTTTGTAAGTTTTTAGTAGTCGTTTTAAAACGTCATTTATAATATCTAACTTTTATTTTATATCCACACCATATAGATTTGAAGAACCTTTCTCATCCCTACCATTTTTTTTTCATCTCAGAAGAAGTGTCTTTATGCATACTTTATATGCACAATGACATTTCATCTGAGATGAAAATAAAACACAATAAAACACAAAATCCGTATGCACAAAAACACTTCTTCTGTGATGAAAATGGTTCGTATTATGATACGAATTTTGTGGACGGTCCCTTAGGAAACGAACAAGGCGAAATTTTTAAGACAAAAACCGTTACAGCAATGATAAAATTCATAAAAAAAGGACAATTTGTTGGAAACATGTTAAGATACTAGCTATAGGAGAGAACATCGTACCACCAAAGTTTGCAATTCATTTTTATTTTTCTCATAAAAATTAACGAGAAGTACTTTATAACTATTCTGTTAAAAATTAAAATCTTAAATTACCGCTTAATGTATTAAATGTGACCAATAACCTGCTAATTAGCCCCGCTGTCAACTCATTTTAATGTACAAATCGATTTTAGTATTTAACACATTAATTGTAGGGGCGATTTCGATTATGACCAGAATTGTTAAAAAAGTTTTCGACAATTACTGAGACATCCCTTATGACTATAATAAATTGCATGGCAAGTTTAAGAGTTTCGTACTAGTAAAAATGGAATGAAATTTTTAAATAGACTTAAAAATATTAATAAAGATTTACCACTTATTACGTTTTTGCACTTACTTGGCTGTGGAGGGACTGTTCACAAAGTTCGTATCAATTTCCGTACAGAAGAAATGTCATTGTGCATACTTAGCATAATGTTATGAAAATTTATACGAATGGGATACGAATTTTGTGGACGGTCTCTAAGGAAAAGCTAAGTAATCTAGGGATGTATACAAGAAGAAATGTTTTTGTGCATACAATGTATCTCCAATAACATTTCTTCATATTAGAAACTTGTATGATTTTTTTGATATCATCATCATGCAGATGGGGCCTAAAGTTAAGATTCTGAACATACTTTTCACAACCTCGTACCCAGGACCGTTTTTTCGCTTTTTGTCATCACAAAAATCAAAAAGCGAAAAAACGGTCCTGGGTACGAGGTTGTACTTTTCAGATTTTTATGTTTGTATATATTGTATTTCTTATATAAAAAAAAAATGATTTAGCTGGAAGAATATAAATTAAGACGATAAAAAAACTTCAGTGTTATCTTCTTAGGGATAACCGTCCACAAAATTCGTATGTAGATCCATACAATTTTCATACAGAAGGAGTGTTTTTGTGCATACTTAGTATGTACTTCTTCTGTGATGAAAATGGTTTGTATTACGATACGAATTTTGTGGACGGTTCCTTATGTGCCTGCGAATAACGAACCCAGAAACGTTTTTATTGCTCTGCTGTAGACACTTTGTGCGATGTTGCAAGTTTACTAGAAAATAAAATTATCAGAGTGCAATAAGCTATAATAAAATTATTATCCTGAAAGCTGTATGGAACATATGAAAACATGAAGATATTAAATAGCGTTTCCTTCATGAAATGTTTGTGAAAAGATTCAGGGTGAAATGATAAATCTCACTGCAAAACTCAGCAACCTAATTGCTTTACTTTTTGCAGCAGAAATATCAAGTGCAAATACGGTAAAACTTCTAATAAGTGCCCTCCCTCCAGTAAGCGCCTCCCTCCAATAAGCGCCTCCCCTAAAGATCGAAAATTTAATAAGCGCCTCCCTCTCTCATAAGCGCCCCCTCTGGAAAGGGACGCTTTTGCACTAACATACAGAAATAAAAATAATTTTGACAAATATCATAACGTATTAAAAATGTGGGGAACATTATATGATCTACTTTAGGTTCATGTATTAACTGCACCGTTTGAGCTGCTGCTAAAATTTTGAAATTTCATTTTACTCATAAATAAAATTATTTAATAAGCGCCTCCCCTAAAAATCGAAAAAATTAATAAGCACCCCGGGCGCTCATTAGAAGTTTTACCGTATACCTATCGTCAGGAAAAGATAAGTTAAAAGGACTGTTAACAATTTTCATTATTTTAATACAGATTCGTCCCCAGCGCATTTCGCTTAACACGGCAATCTTACTGCACGAGGCGTGTTTTATCTAGTACGTACAAAGACACTCTTTCTGAAATGTAATGGGAATTGCTTTATTATAGGTGAACATATGTGTATGAAAATATAACACAGGGCCTGTAACACAGACATCCAGATATGTTTATGATAAAACATAAAAAATGCAAGGGTGATAAAAACACTGCAGTTTCGAATCCCACCAAGAAATGTATGTATGTGATTGAAGTATAAAATTGAGAGATTAATTAAACTTTGATAAATTGTAAAACCATAAAACACATATATGGATATATGGTGGGAAAATTATCAAATATCAACATAGCAGCGAGGTACCTTAAAATCCGATGTAGAAATACATTCCCCAGACCCTCTAAGAAATGGATGTGTTATTTTATAAGGGTTCGTCTCGAAAATTCGCTTAAATTCGCTTCGCAATTCACACCATTTTCACCTTAGATGAAGTGTTATTGTGCATACAAAGTATGCACAATAACACTTCATCTGAGATGAAAATTAATAAATATAAAGCAAATTGTTAAGCGAATTTAAGCGAATTTTTGAGACGAACCCTAAGTTGTTAAGTTAAGTCAACAATAAGCAATAACTCATATGCACCTCTTAAAAAGTAAAAACAGAAGGGTCTCCTTTTTTGATGTTCGTTTTTGAATGTTCCCTTGCATATATAGTATAATTAGTCAAAAATTAGCTCACTTCAGTATTTGATCAGCATAGCCTACACATATATATATATGTTAATAATGTCTTCTTTTTTTCTTCTCAACATTCAGCTCAACCTGTTGATTTAGAAGACTTTGTTTTAAACGCTTATGGAAGAAATGATTTAGATGAAGTAGATGGTCTCATTTGCAATGCCATTCGTATACTTCGTATGAATCGGTTAAAACCTGACCCAATGTTATATCTTACTGTCACGAACCTTGCAAAAGTGAAACCTGTTATATTCACATCGAAACAAATAGTTGAGGTGAGGGTCTGTCGTATCAATTTTCATACAGAAGAAGTGTTCTTGTGCATACATATGCACAAAAATTATTCTTCTGTGATGAAAATGGTTTGTATTACGATAAAAAATATTCTGTGATGAAAATGGTTCGTATAACGATACAAATTTTGTTGGCAGTCCTCAAGGAATCGGCCACAAAGTATGTATGGGAATTTGTATCAATTTTCATTCAGAAAAAGTGTCTTTGTGTTTACTTTACATTTACTTAGTACATGCTAGTACACACAAAGACACTTATTTTGTGATGAAGAATAACTAACCTCAATTTCATTTAAGTCTGATAAAAGGTGCCTCCAATAGTAGGTGCCCAGCTGATTTTAGTAGGCCACTAAAAAACTCCCGTAGTAAACTAAACATCGGATAGTAACCTCCTATTGTAGGTGCCCTCCGAAAGTAAGCTCATAAAAGGGCTACTAAAACTGAAGGTAAGCAGGCACCAACTGTAGGACTTCTACAGTACTATTGTACAAGAATTAGATTCTATATTTATTTATTTATTGACAATTATTTATACAGGATAGCCACTTCAGTGTTGTAACAGTGTTCGTATCAATTTTCATGTACCTTAATTCCCTTAAAATTCGCACACCTTTTATTTTCACGCCCTTTATTTTTTGTGCCCCAAATTTTCGCGCACCCAAGTTAATATGACATTCGTCGTACGACCTTCAATTTTCGCGTAGTTACGATTTGTGATGTCAATTATACCTGAATTCAATCAAATTAAATCAGGTATGGACTTGATGTAAACATAAAACTTGACAATTCAATTGTAATTGATGAGAAAAATAATACAGAATCCAGAAAAAAATTAAAAAAGGAGTTTTAAACTTTTTCCAATTTCAGGCACTTTCAATTTTCGTGCAGACCTGTACGCGAAAAATAGCCTAGTTAGCGCCCCTTTAATTTCCGCGCATTTTCTCTGCGCGAAAATTAAAGGCCCGCAAATTTATGGGAACTAAGGTCGATAAAGTGTCTTTATGCAAACTATTGAGAGCACTTATTTGAATCCCGGCGCTAAATAGAGAAACTATGGTATAACGTTTGATAACTGAATTCGCCAGTGGTCTAGTATAGCTTCTTGGTGCATTGTTTGGCCTCCCGAAAATGTTAAAGGATTTATGTATTCATTAAGGACTGCCCACAATTTTCGTATCACAAATTGTACTATTTTCATCGCAGAAATATTCTGTATGAATATTGATAAGAATTTCATACCAGTTTTGTAGACGATCCCTAACGTAGTTTCTTTAACCGCCTTGGCAAGCTATTTTTTTTTCTTTGTTTTTTAGCATTTGTTGCAATTTTTACGAAGGGAGAATATTAGTTCTGCAGTCAAACCAAAGCCAAACACATTGTTATCAATAATGACCTGTAACATTTTACTAACAGCTTTTCAAAATGAAGATTCGTGGCCTCAATCATTTATGAAGGTATGTCTGTGTTAGAAAGCATCTAAAAACATCACTTTTATCTCTTTTAAAAAGTTGCAATTTCTTTTATAAATTATGTCAAAAATTTGTGTCATTCACACCTACTGTAGATGTTAATTAAATACTGTTAATGCTCAAAACATGACAGACTGTTTTTTGGCTTATGGAGTCACTATAGAGACTTCTTTGCTAGACTGTCCTTAGATATCATTCTCTCTTTCCTTCTTGATTCACAGTTATGATAGCTGTTAACATGACTCGTTTGAGATTTATACCAACGTTTTTATTCGACTTTCAAATGGCAATTAGGGAAACAAACAAATAATTGGGAGTAAAAGTTGGAATTTGAAAGAAGAGTCAAACCTATATGCTTCCATGAGCAATGTAATGGGTCGTCTCTCAAGAATTCGCTTACATTCGCTTCACAAATTGCTCCATTTTCACCTCAGATGAAGTGTTACAATAACATTCCATCTGAGATGAAAATTGACAGGAATGAAGCGAATTTATAAATCGAATTTTTGAGCCGGTTCCTAAGAATATGAAGCAAGCAGGGTCTAATCTAGAAAAGGAGAGCATCATCCAATCAGTTTTGTTTAATGAGTCATTATTGTTGTAGAAAAGCATTATAAATACCTAGTTTTCTTTTCATTTAACAAATAACTGAACCGTAGCAAATTTTTATCAGGTTTACGTAGAAGACGCTCTTGGTGATCGTGCATGGGTTGATAACGAAAACAATAAAGTTTTTATCAACAATATTGTATCAATATTTGGAACATCAATGCCGTCAAAAATATTACAGTCCTCTTCTAAAGGGATGAGTGATGCCAACAGTGGTTTGTTGAATACATCAATAGGAAAGGGAGACGAAGAAAAGATCTTAGAAGAAGCAGGAATAACTTTAGAAGCTGATGAAACACCTCTTGTACAGAACAGGTAAGGTTTTTTAAACGAATTTTAATGCAGTCATTTCCAACAATATATACACTTGTAAAGATTGCATCAATTTCATTCATATAAAGGGCCGCCTCAAAAATTCGCTTAAATTCGCTTCACAATTCGCTTAATTCCTAATAATCTTCACCTCGGATGAAGTGTTATTGTAACACTTATGTGTTACAATAACACTTCATCTAAGGTGAAAATGAAGCGAATTGTTTCATTGATATAAAGGACCGTCCACAAAGTTTATATTGCAAATCATATCATTTTTATCACAGAAAAATTATAACACGAAGACACTTAGAAATCGTCTCAAAAATTCGCTTCATAAATTCGCTTCATTCCTGTCAATTTTTATCTCAGATGAAGTGTTATTGTGCATACTTTGTATGCACGATAACACTTCATCTGAGGTGAAAATGAAGCGATTTGTTAAGAATTTTTGAGACGAACCCTTATTCTCAACGAAACTTGATGTCAATTTATATACGAATTTTGTAGATAACCCCTTAATAGTTCAGTACATATTTTGTATGAGAAAAAATACTTTTTTAGACTAGTGTAATCTCAATCTTATTTTAGGTACCCTTTACATAAAGATGAGATAGTAATACATTCATATGTTATCGATATTGCAAAAGAACAACTCAACAAACGGCAGATGATTGACAGTGTAAATAGAAACTTATTACGTTTTTTAACTGCTGTGTGTGGATATAATGAAGTACGATTGTTAGCATCACAAAGAATAGAATCATGGGTACAAAATCCAAAGGTTTGTTGTGAATTTTGGATTGCTATTTATTATTTTTAAACATCATGCACAGTTTTATCTCAGAAATCATTTTTTCTAAATTAAATCGATACAAGTTCTGATTCAATTTCCCTACTACTATTTTTTCTACAACTTTTGACAGTATACAAGGGTTGCGAAGCGTAAGCAAAGTTACTGTGTTTGCAAGCAAAAATTAAATCTGGGCATTAAAATTGTTTGCTGCATGGTCGGTGGTCGGGTCGCGGCAAACAAAGACATTTTTAAGTGTGGCCTTGTTTTGACAAACCTAGTTTTCAGGTTCTATGTTCTACGTTTATCAGTGGAGACGGAAGACCCTGGGTACAACTTTTGAATCATGATCCGCCATGGTGGTGAGCTGATTGTTGGTCATTAAAAGAACAACATCGTACAGCTATTTAATTGACCAATAATTAGCTTTGACCACCATAAAACTGCACACTATCTAAATTTTCTGAGAGGGGTTATGGTAGTGGTGTGGTAAGATAATTCTTTTGTAAGGTAATTCTTTTGTATTAAATTCGCTTTATAAATTCGCTTTATTCCTGTCAATTTCATCTCAATTGAAGTGTTATTGTGCATACTTGAATTTAAGCGAATTTAAGCGAATTTTTGAGACGGTTCCTTATGGTAGTGGTTTGGTAAGATAATTCCTTTGTAGGATCTAAGAGTTTTGTCTCTTCCCTTCACACTTGTTCTGCATGATAATTGATAATTGATACGAATGAAGCCAATTTGCAAAGGGAATTATTGAGACAAATCCTAACAAGATCTTTACAGACCCTATTTTAGACCTTTAAAGGGTCCATCAGCTTTCCCTTAAATTATCAGGGTGAAAGTGCCCCTTTTATGTAAAAGAGTCTTAAAAATACCTAGTTTTTAACGAAAACTAGGTATTTTTAGGTCTCTATTACATAAACATTGTCCTTTCTCGACTGATCTGACGCTGCCCTCCTATTCTAGAATAGGCCCTGCTTTACGTGCAACGTAGTAAATGGAAAATTCATATCAATTTTCATGCAGAAGGGATATCTTTGTGCATACTTAGGGTCCGTCTCAAAAATTCGCTTCAAATTCGCTTAGCAATTCGCTTCATTTTCATCTTAGATGAAGTGTTATTG
>JAUCNQ010126970.1:0-10149 GCA_032352715.1 Bougainvillia muscus | reverse complement strand
TTCATCTAAGATGAAAATGAAGCGAATTATGAAGCGAATTGCTAAGCGAATTTGAAGCGAATTTGAAGCGAATTTTTTTCCCTTAATTAATGCATAGTTTTCTTTTCTTTGATATTTTTAGGAATATTTTACATACAAGGAGCACTTTCACCTTCATTATTTAAGAGTCAGCATCAGAATGGTAGACACTTATAAGGTCTAGATTAAAAGGCGTATTCATATATACTTTGAAAGAAGAAAAAAAGTTTGCTGAAATTTGCTGAGGATATGTAACGAGAAGCGAATTTCATAAAATACAGTAGGTAACATGAGAATATTTCAGCTAACCATTTCCCATATCTAAAAGAACGTTTGCAATCTGTAATCAATGAAATGAAATGAAAAACAATTGCTTAAATTAACTTCTAAAAATATATCATATTCATCTCAGTATAAGTGTCATTGTGCATATAAAATATGCACAAAGACGCTTCTTCTAAATGAAAATTAGTAAGAATGAAGCAAATTTTCGAGACAGTGTCATTATTTTTGATTTGATATTCTCTTCTGATCATAGTTCCAAGTAAGGGACCATCCACAAAATTCGTATCACAAATCGTACCATTATCAACGCAGAAGAAATGTCTTTATGGATACTCAGCATGAGACACTCCTGTATGAAAATTGGCACGAATTTCCAAACGAATTTTGTGAACGGTCTCTATATACATACCTGTTCAACATAATTTTACTCAGTAACATATACTTTAAAGCAATAATAGCCTTGTTGTTATCAATGGAATCATAACCCTAAAAAAACAGAAGAAAAAACAGTGGGATTATTATGTCTTGATTTATCAACATCTGTAAAGGAACTCTAGAAGATTATTTTCATACATCGTTTCGTTTTAAACTTAAGAGAAGTATCTTAGGGAATATCCACAAAATTTGTATCAAAAGACGTACCATTTTCATTACAGAAGAAGTGTATACGAAGTATTCACAAAGACACTCCTTCGATATAAAAATTGATACGAATTTGCATACGAATTTGTGGATGACCCCTTAGGACATACAAAACATCCTAAAAATCACTGTTGTCGGGCTCTGAGTAGCGATAAGAGGCGCTGGGAATGTAGATAAACTTTCAGAGAAGATTCAGAATAGAATGATGAAATGTTTTTTTTTAACTAAAGCAAAACCTTCTAGAATGAAATCTTGTTTAAGTTAAAACTGACACTGATTATACAGTCATGGCTTAGTGCATATTTTGCACGCAAAATGACACTTCAATTCAGAGACAAAGTTCATAATCAAAGCCACTTACTTCGTTGATACCAAAAAGAATTTTATAAACCACGCAAGAGGAACAAAAAAAAAACTTACCTCAAATGCTTCATAGAAATAAGAATATCCTGTTTTAAAATCATTTTCTTCCCCATGTAATATACCAGACTGAAGATCTAAAGCAGCCTAATGGAAAAAAGAAAAAAGTTTCTGAACCTGTTCTGCATTGTTAAGTGAAATCCTTAATCTAGGATTAAGTTTGACATTAAGAATCAATTCTGATTGGTTAATGTCTAATTTAATCCAAGATTAAGCAAAGTAAGGAACCGTCCACAAAATTCGTATAAAAATTTGTATCAATTTTCATCTGTGATGAGAATAGTACAAATTGCGATACGAATTTTGAGGACGGTCTCTAAAATGATTGGTGATCAAAACATGCTAAATTATATAATACGCAATCGCATGTATAGAAACCAACATAAAGTTTAAATACAGTTACTTAGTTTACGTCTTAACTCATTTTACACAATCTAAGCAATCAACAAGTATAGAAGGCAACAATCTTACCTGCAATTTCGGAGGACAATAGATTCCACTTGCTGTAGTTCTTGCAGACGTCAATGCAGCTCTATCAATGAAAGATAATTATTTCTTAGGTTTAACCAACTCCAAATGTTCAGAATACAAAACTTTCTCTTCTACAGCTATCCAAAAACATAAATTCTTCTTATTTAAATTTAACTTATTCTTCAGATGTCAGCAAAGGTAAAAGATGTAATGAATACGTAGTAAGGGACCGTCTACAAAATTCGTACAACAAATCGTACCATGTTTATTACAGAAGAAGTGTTTTTGAGCATACTTAGTATGCACAAAAACACTCATTCTGTATGAAAATTGATACGAATTTCCCTATGAATTTTTCTTAGTCCCTAAGTCACCAGTGTATAGTAACAGAAAAATTTTCTAAATATGTAACAACTTTAGGAATTGAACTAGACTTGTTTTTATAAGCAACCAAGTAGCTAAGGGTTGACGGCTGAGATTTGGGTAAAAAACTAAGCAAATTATTAGCTAACAGCCATGCTGAATTTCACATCAAAGTAAGAAACTATAGCTAAATCCTGGTTAACAAGACAAGCAATTCATAAACATTTGACGACGTTGATAGAAAGTGTATCAGTAGTGAGAGTTCACACATCTCTGTATCTTGTTTATACTTTTAACACATATCACAAAGCAAAAATGGCTTAAATGCCTGAGCAACTCCTTGGCAACTTTTAGGCTGAAGTTTCAATTTTGCCTTAGCAACTTCCGGCTGAAATCAACAAGTGAGTTGCTTATAAAAAAAACAATGTGTTTTAACAAATATCAGCCAGAGTATTTTAGTGTATGTTTGACTGTTAATGACAAGCGATTTTAAAATCTCTTTTAAACAGGACAGATTAACTGGCAAGGGGCCGTTTACAAAACTGGTATTGCAAATTGTACCATTTCCATCACAGAAGTTCCCTTGTACATACTTAGTATGCATAAGACACTTTCTCTGAATGAAGTAATACGAACGGTCATACAAATTTCGTGGACAATCCCTAAATAATTCTAATTACAGTATTTACATTGATTGGTAGTTAGCATCACTGCTTATAAGAGCCTGCTAATTCCCAGTGGGCATTTCTTTAACATACCTTGCTTTTGGAACATTATGCAAAGCATGATATGTTCTGCTTTCAAATAATTGCACTTCCATTAATAAGGCTTTGTCATCTAACTTTTTTAATTCTTTCACAAGTCTAGAACCTTTAAATAACAAAATATGAGAATTTTTTAGAAACTGAATTTAAAAGTGACTGGTTATATATTAGCTTTGAACGTTGTCAGGGTGTAGCAAAATATACAAAGGTTGACATAAGAACTGTCTAATAAACTCATTCGGCTGTTAGTGGATACTTATATACTTATATTTTAAGTTCAAGACTGACATGATAATGATAAGAATCAGAATAAGAAATTTGCCCACAGTCAATTACTCAAAGTTCTATGACATCGCACGTATTCAAGTGTTGAAGTTAATTCCAAACATATGTCACAAAAGAAACAAAGAAACAAATCATAAAAAATGATGCTAACATTGGAATGAAGGTTTCTAAGTTTGGACCACACAAACTTCTATACGGGAAATTCAAATATGGGGGGGGGGGGGGGGGTGTTAAGACTATGAGTTACCCTCCCAGAGAATACTTTCCCCAAATAATTATGTTCCTAACTATTAGTAGTGCAGTTATCAAAGTATGTCTGTTAGGTCAGAATGGTAGTTGCCCTTATTCATTTACATGTGTTTCAATAAATCTTGAGTCTGATTTCATACATAGCTGTATATTACTATACCTATATACTTTGTTTGGGGAAAGGATTGGTGGCCCGGGGATCCCCCCCGAAAAAGGCCAATTTTACGGCGGGGGGGGGGGGGGGGACACAAAAAAGGGAAACAACTTGTTTTGGAGGGGGCCTGTCCTAGACAGTGCTATGATTAGGGTTCGTCTAAAACTCTCTTTAATTTACTTCACAAATCGCTTCATTTTTACCTCAAATGAAGTGTTATTGCCCATACAAAGTATATACAATAACACTTCATCTGAGATGAAACTGGACAGGACAGGAATGAAGCGAATTTATAAAACGAATTTTTGAGACGGTTCCTTACCTAGTGACAAAGCTTCTGTATAAGACATAGAATCAATGTGCAATGCCAAGAGTCGAGCCTAAAAACAAAAACAATAATAAGGAACAGAAGAATGAACTAGTTGATAATAATATGTAGCATTTAAACATTTTAGTAGCCGACAAAAGAATCCCATTCATATTTTTAACTTTGGAAAACTGTTCTGAACAGACCTGTAGAAAATACATAGCGTATATTCCTGGTAACTCAAATCTCCAAGGGACCAAGGAAAATGGTTTGACTTAACAACATGGCAAATGTTTTAGTTAAGCAAAGTGCATAACACTTAATTGACCCTTTAATTCATGTTGTAAAATGGCCAAACATACTTAACAATTCTGCAGCATATGACTATTTTTGGACACCACGAATTAAAAGGTTAAGAAAACATTTACTAATATCATTTCATTTTCATCTATTTCAGGTTTTTGTACATCAAAAGATCATTATAAATACTTCACACAAGCCCTAGCCAGTAGCAACATGCTTACCTCCAATGCCTGTCTCAAAAAGGTTCTTTTTTCACTTTGTGCCCATGTTATGCATTCAAGACAAAGTTGAACCTAAATATTCAAACATATAAATATGAGCCCCTCAAAGAGAACGCCCCAAATATTCATTTGGGAAATCGTATCAATTTTCATTCAGAACAAGTGTCCACAAAATTCGTATCATTATACGAACCATTTTCATCACGGAAGAAGTGTTTTTGTGCATACTAAGTATGCACAAAACACTCTTTCTGTATGAAAATTGATACGAATTTCTATACGAACTTTGTGGACGGTCCCTAATTCATACTTTGTAGGTATGATTAACACACAAATTCTTGTTAAGGGTTCGTCTCAAAAATTCGCCTAAATTCCTGTCACATATTTTTATTTATTTTTATCTCAGATATTGTGTTATTGTGTATACAAAATATGAACAATAACATTCCTTCTTAACAAAAACTGGTTGAAAAAACTGATGTGAATTTATGTAGGGATTTTTTGAGACATCTCTAATAGGCCACAATTCAAAAAAGAACTTACAGCAGTACTATTGTCTGTGGTGACATTGTGCATTTCCAAGTACAAGTCCAACAGATCTCTTACTAACTTTGCAGCTTTTGCTTTTGAAATACATTGTAGAAAAGGTCGAGTTTTTTTAATAAGATTTCCCAGTCCTATAAAGACAAACAAAAAATATGTAAATTTATTTTTATATTCGGAAACGTGAAGTCCAGAAAATTGTGAAAAGCTGTTTTTGCAATATCTATTGACTTAACAGATATTGGGATGTCTTATTACATAATTAGGGCGGAGACTAGAGGGGGACAGATTCTGCCCCTTGATCTGTTGTCTATCGATGTACTAGTGTTTCTCAATAAAACATGGCACAATAATACTTTGATACTATCTTCAGGATATGAAAAGTTTTGAGAGAAATTCTCAGTTGATGACGTCACATGTTTTACAGTGGTATTTGTATTTTGTAAAATTTTGTTAATTTAATTCAGTTTAAATGTTAGTTCTGAAGATATAGCAAAATTTTGAGGAGGGGGCCAGATCCTCAACCCAACAACCCAACACCCTCGGTCTTATCTAGTTAACCGAGTCAAATTGATGAAACATAAATACCATCAACATTTTCCGATTTTGCTAACAGTGAACCAAGTTTCAAAATGGCAGCTTCTTTCTCTTTAAGTTCTTCCTCATTTGAAACATTGATGTCTTTCTCAACTAAAAAGAAATATATTTAAAAGTAAGGAACTGTCTCAAAAATTCGCTTTAGAAATTCATTTCAGTGATATTAATTTTCATCTCAGAAAAAGAGTCATTGTTCATACAAAGTATTATTCTGAGATGAAAATGAAACCATTTGTGAAGCAAATTAAGGTGCTTTTTTGAGACGAACCCTCAGTTTGGAACATTCTATCTCATTTAGTACTTCACATAAAAGGTATTCATTTGATTTATTATTGCTGTATGCGAAAGCTTAAGAAGTCACACCAAACACAGGGTTAACAGACAACTATGGTAGATTTAGGTAAGAGTAAGTCTGGACTGATAGTGCCTTGAAAATGGAAAAATTAGTCAAACATTTAACTAATAAAATAACCGCATGCGCAATTAACATTGTAAACAAATGATAAACTTTTCATTTTTATTTCTTATTTTCATTCTATGGTTAATTTAGAGTTTAATAACAATGGTCCATCATTTGATAGCTACAGGAGAAGAGGACGTGGCGTAGGGTGAACGGGATATGAAAACCTGCATGGGTAGTTTAGCCAGATAAATTCTCAGTGAAGGTTAACTTTTTTTTTAAGTTCTAGAATATTGCATGCGTTACACTAAATTCCCCTTGAAATATGTTGTTTAAGGAAGGTTAGGGTCTTCTTCTTTCCAAGAAAACATTCTTCATTGCAAGAAAACAAATGACTGGTTCTACAGAAGCTGCACTTGTGTATGTCCCTAGGATATTGATTAAAATCACTTCCCAAGACTGTTTGACCTCAATTTTTAGTATTATAGGTAATATACGTGGTATGCATGGAAAAATCTTTCCTTCAAAAGATGCTGCTCAGATGTTAATGTTCTATCTTTTCTGAATGACAAAGGTATTGTTAACCTGAGTTTGTGATTTCACTTGCTCTGATGTATGCTACTCCCTTGGTATACCCCCTTGGTATATATGATATTTTGTGATTTCAAACTATAGCCTATAAATTCCTCTTGTGAACAGAATATAAGAGGGGCCTTTGACACCATGCAAACCTACAGAATCAGTCTCTTTTCAGGTGATCTCAGACTTCTGCCTTTTACCGGAACTCAAACTAAGCAGTTATTAATTTTCTTTGATTTTGTATTTCTAATGTCTGGTTGTAATTTTTCTGTAAGTAGTTCGAAAGCAATTCATGAACACTGGGCAGTTTGGGAACAGCGACAAATCGCTCATATCAAGTATATTGGCAGTGGCTGAACTAAGCGTAGGGCTTTTATAATGTATATTCTAATGGAAACTTAGAAACGAACTAGAGATTTGTGGAGGATGGAATTACTAAAAAAAAAATTATGAACCCAGGACGGTATATCACATGTGTTTCACTAATGATATATTCGTTCTTTATTTCCAACATTCAAAATTATCACAACAAAAGAGGGGGAAAAAATTATATAATGGCACAATAGAAAAGAACAACAAATTTGTTTGTTTGTTGGTTTTTAACTATGTTTTCATAATCCTTTTTTAAATAATAAATAATTGGTGTAAAAGGTTATAAGAAGACTTAATATTACTTTTCTGCCGTGGATAGCTTAACCCTATTAAACCCGGACAAATACGGGCTGGTTTATCCCGATTGAGTTTTCACCTTACAAAACGAGACACCACATGAGTGGTGTACAAACCTCGTTCCGGGCCTTTTATCTTTAAGGCATTGTGTTGCAGACTAGAAAACCAACTCAAATTTACTTCAAATATTTTGAGTAGAGTGAGTAATCACAACATTTTTAGTAAACGCTGTTTACATTTATTATTCTTTCTCAATTTTCATTTCCAATGAAAATTAAAATGATTGAAAGTTAAAAGAAAGTGATGTACTCCTAAAAATAAACATGTTTTTATCTTATTACATGTTACATCATGTACTTATAACACAATACCATGCTATCAATTAATAAAATGTTGAAGGATAATTGTTAAACAGGTATTTTTAATCATAATAATTCTGCAAAAAATTGTTACTTGCATGAATTCCACATAAAAGTAACCCTCGAGGTGAAATAAGAAACATTTGGAAAATTAATTATTTTCCCATGCCTACAACACTAAATGACCATAATCCAATGAAAAAACAAAATGTAAATAAGGTTTAGTATGAAATTACGCTTATTGTAGAGGTTTCAAAAAAAATGCAAATTTATGTGTATTGCACTTTATATGTTGTTTTAGTTTTTAGATTTTTGTGTTACTAAGCATTGGATTGGACCTAGGAAACTGTTACATTAGGACTTAGAAAGAACTGAATAATATGCTAGAATTACTAATTTAAGACTTTCTATTTTATACTGGTAATAGTGTGATTACGTAACAGCAACTATCTCTACTTTTTAATAACTCATTTTTGAGTTGCTTATTTAGCCTGTACTTAGTATTCTCTGCTTTCAGTTACTATACAACACTATCAAGTAAATTTAAGGCACATAGTCACAGTACGCTAAGAGATACTAGCCGTTACGTAATCACAGATTTGAAGATTGGCCTGGAAATTGGTGATTACGTAACAACTTTCTTACTTCCAGTGATTACGTAGCAGCTGGGTTATTGAGGTATTTATACAGTTTGAAGGCAAAATTGTGTAGAAAAGGTTGCAGGTTTAATGTAGAAACCACAAGCAGAACAATATTGAATTAAAACAACTTTGTTTCATAACTCAATGTATAACTTGCTCACAGAAATCACTGGGTGATTACGTAACATTTTAATTTGTGATTACGTAACACATGATTTTTTTGTATAATTATTTTTCCAGACTGATAATCTCTAAGCAATAAGCTTAATGAGGAGGTGACATATTTTCTGTTTTCTGGATTGTAAGGAATCGCAGGATTTGAAGATATAAAATAAGTCCTAAATTGGGTGTACGAAACACTGTGATTACGTAACACGACTTTTAAATTGACTTTATTGGCAGCGTCATTAAGATGAGCCAAAAAATTAGATCCAGTTGAAAGTTCTAAATCATTTCTAAAAGCCCTTGTAAGATATAACAGCTGATCATGCTTGGAGCTAATGAAATTGACTTTTTAATCTCCAAAATTATCTCTGCAGTGTGATTACGTAACGCTGGAATTCATGTTCAACGTCTTGTGAAAATAAATAAGTTTTATTGTGATTGCTGTCCATCAAGCATAAGGAACCCAGTGGCGGATCCAGTTCTAGTCAGGCACCATGGTGGAGAATTAGCAGTTTTGAATGGGTGTTAAAAGACCCATCATCATTAATAAAGCAACTGACATCTAATGACTTTGAGTCTCCATTTTACTGCTGCGACATTAAGTAAAAGCATGTTTTGAATCCCACTCTATTTGGGGATACTGTTTTTATATTTTAAATTTCACTTATGTTAGTGTTCACCTAGTCTAGTGTCACCGAAGCCCCCCCCCCCCCCCCCCCCCCCATGGTGGGGGTTGAGGGGCCAGAAAATTTGTGGTCTTAAATAACGTCTAGATCGTTGTAAAAGACACTTCTGAGAATAGATTTACTTTAACATATCAGTTGATGAACGATGATATTACGTCAAAATAGCGGAAAATTTAATCTTTATTTTTTTTAACAAACAAGTGGGGAGCGTTTTAAACACAAGCTTATAAGTTTTTTTGTCTGCCTTGGCTAAAACATCTTTAAACACATCCTATTTTCTTTTCGAAAAGTTAAGTACAATTTTAAAACTAATTTTAAAAGACGAATGGAGACAAAATTTAGAGAGAATCTCTAGCTAGTGGCTGGTGCTAATTCTTATCATAAATAGTTCTGAGAGTTTACTGGAGAAAACGCAGATAGGGTCAAATGTCAAAACGCAGATAGGGGTAGGAAATAAGTATAAATTATGGTAGAGAACGTTGGTTTTATTAAGTAAAGAAAACGTTTATTTTATATTGAAACAAATTCTAAATAAAAAAACATGTTACAACTCAATACGACGATCACCGGAATCTCTATATTTGTCCACTAGTGTCTCCCATGTGGTGTCGTCAAATTGTTCTGGACCGAGCAGAACTATTCGCATAAGTTTGTCTAAACTACTTGGCTTTAGACTATTTCTTTGCTTTGTTGCCAACAGACCAAGGACGGAAAAGCCTCTTTCCATATTAGAAGTACTAGGGGTGATTAAAAGAGAGAATTTGAACAAAGTAAGTAACTCCCGATATTGCGATCGTTCTTTCGTTAGAGCGGCATATATACGCGAAAATATTACTTTATTTGGCCTCTTTCGTACAAAATCAGAGGGTAAAGTTCTGGATTTCCACCCAACATTATGTAATTTCTTTCAAAACAGGGGGTATAAGGCAGGAAAATTATAGATTTACGGCAAATTTTTTTTTTTTATCCTATTAAAGACTGAACAATAGAGAAACATACCTCATAAGGCAGGACAGACATATAGCAAG
>JAUCNQ010126948.1:0-10150 GCA_032352715.1 Bougainvillia muscus | reverse complement strand
ATATGTAATATTACAATTGTAAAAACACATCCATTAGGATAAGATATATATTTCGGCACAAGCCTTCATCAGTCTATCTATATATTCTATCTATATATTCTATCTATATATTCTATAGTCTATCTATATATATATATATACATTGTTTCTTATGCTCCTTCACAGCTGTTGGTAACATATTTCATGTCATTTCCAAATTTCTTACGTTAATCCTATTGATTATGATTTCATTTGACTGTGTTTACGATTTTCCATGCTTGAATAATAATATTTTAAAAATTTTCCTTTAGTGAAAATGGTATATCTTAAGGGGGTAAATTTTTGGGTGAACTCATTTTTGCGAGTCCAAATTTTGGCACATTTTGCGTGGATTTACTTTTGTGAATGTTTTTTTTAGGAAAAATTCGTAGATTTATTTTTCAACAGATAACTGTTTTTTATTTATTTTTACATACTTGCATACATCAAGTGAAAAATTAATTACTTTTTTTCTTAATTTTTTGCGTGGATTTATTTTTGGGAATTGTCGGAACCGTAAGGTTTTAGGAGCACTTGTTTTTTCGCAATGGCCCAAATGCACAAAACTCACAAAAAATTAATCATCGCAAAAATTTCTCCCCTTTATGTATCGAAAGCCATTTTCACCAAAGGAAACTTGTTAAATATTATTATTAATTTTCATACAGAAGCAGTGTTTTTGTGCAAAAACACTTCATCTGTGATTTCTGCAGGGTCCCTTTAAAAGGTATATATAATGTTTTTACCATTCACCTATTTTGACGGTTTTATTGTGTTACCTTGATGGAACAAGTCTAAAGTTAAAGAAATTCATCTTTTCTTTATAATAGACTCGTTCCTAGATGTTACATATGAAAATGGCATTGTACGACCAATAGATGGTAAGATTTTATAAAACATTCAGTTTTGATCTTCTGCTATCCCACCGTTTTTCCTTGTGAAATTCCTAGTTGGATCATTTTTAATACCAATGTTCTAACAAATTATCTCTACAGTACCGTATCGAAAAGGTTATTGTAGGATAGAAAACCAAAGGAACTTTTCTGGTCATTATATACATTCCTAATCTATTTTCTATTCTGCCCATCATCGGGGGATTGGTATCTAATATTTGTCTATAGTCTGTAAAAGAGCATTTCCTTTACAGACAAGATGGCATAAGCTATATGGTTTTTTTGTGTCTCAAACAAGTTTCCCAGCTAATTAACCATTATATAGACTACACTAATACCCTATGAGCGAAAATGACTGAATAAAGGCAACGAATGTACTCTTTTCACTGTGTTTTTTATGAATTTGTTAATGAATGCTACAATCAGTAGATCAATAGAGTTGTTGTGCGCAATGCCAAAACTAATGTGCCAAGAAAATTGATTTTGCAGCTTAAATGAGTATTGTGAAGGAACAAAAAATTTATGTAAATATTAATTTTATGGGCTCTTTATGAATACCAAAATAGTCTGGTAGTCCACTACGGAACGGACTATAGTAAACCCTTTATTGCGTCAGTCCAAGTGCACTACTGTTGGAAAAATGCTGATAAAATTATAAGTATCGTCCCTTCAGGTCATACATCATTTCCTTGAAACAATAATCTTTATTTTCTCTTTTTTTGCGGCCCCAAGCCAGTCTTTGTACTAATTATAATATTATTTTAGGTTTTTTTTTTATCTTAGTACCTTCCCATTATATCTGTCTTTCGAGGCAAACCTATTTCATTATTCTTTGTAAGACAGCAAATTATTCTTATTAATTAAAGATGATGTAGGTCAACCTTCAAGTATGAATGATTCAATGATTACAGTTATGAAATTATTTTTTTTCGAATTCGTGCAAAAATGAGTTGTGTCTATGTCTCTATTTCGATGTGTTAAAACTCAATTTTCCGGGCATTTAGTTTGGGGCTGGGATTATGTCTACTCAATTTGTTTTATCGGTATAAATTTTCATTGAAAAGAATTGTATCTTTGTGCATAGAATTCTCACATGAGAATGAAGTAACAAAACATATGTATAGGAGTTTAGTTGAGTTTCTAGAATTTGAATTAGAAATTATGTCTTTATATTAAAGGACTGGCAACAAAATTCGTATCGTAAATTGTATCATTAACTTCACAGAAGAAGTGTTTTTGTGCATACTTAGTATGCACAAAAACACTCCTTCTGTGATGAAAATGCTTCGTATCATTTTCATCACAAAAGAGGTATCATTGTGCATACTCCTTCTATATGAAAATTGATATTGTAATTAAAATTGTACGAATTTTGTGGATGCTCTCTAACTTAGGGACTGTACACAAAATTCGTATGGAAATTCGTATGGAAATTTGTATCAATTTCATACAAAAGGAGTGTTTTTGTGCATACTTAGTATGCACAAAAACACTTCTTCTGTGATGAAAATGGTTTGTATTACGATACGAATTTTGTAGACGGTCCCTTACGGAATAGTATTTTTGTATATACCAAGGATGTATACAATATTTTGTGTTTATATGTCCTTGCATATACTTCAGTTCGTTTTGTATCCATTTAATTGAAATGACATGATAAGTTGTGAAGGAGTATTTTAAACTTTGTCTTGAATCTGATCAATATTAATTCGCTTCACAAATCGCTTCATTTTCACCTCTGATAAAGTGAGGTGAAAACGAAGCGAATTGTAAGCGAATTTAAGCGAATTTTTGAGACAAATCCTTAGTATGATAATACAGATGTCCATTAGTGATCAAAATAATAATATAGTTCAGCAAACAACAGTAAGCCTGTTAACTGAGCACTGTATAATCTAAACCAGTAACGCTGTATTTATCTTTGTGCATATAGGCTACTTGCATTCTATCATTCAGAATGGAATGCATGTAGCCTATACAGTAAAACTTCTCACAGCAAGCACCGGGGCACTTATTAAATTTTTCGATTTTTTTTGTTTGTGGCGGCGCTTAGAGGGAGGCGATTATTATATACTTTCTAAAAGTAGAGGTGTTAAACCATGAGCCTAAAGAAAATCGCCTAGAATGTTCTCTATTTTTAATATGATATATATTTAACAAAGGTTAAATCTTGTTGTCGCCATAGATTAGTATGTGCCTGTAAATTTCCTATTATAGCTTTAATGCCTACATTTAGAAACTCACAGATATTTAGCAGACTTTATTGGTACAGAAAATATCAGACAGATAGATAGGATAGCTTTTTTGGTGGATTAATATTGATATATCAAGATTTGTCATCTATATCCATATTGAGTTGTCAGAATGTACCATATTAAGGGTTCGTCTCAAAAATACGCTTAGATTCGCTTCACAAATCGTTTTATTTTCATATGAGAAGAAAAGTCATTTTACATACAAAGTATGCACAATGACTCTTCTTCTCAGATGAAAATTGATATCAATGAGGCGAATTTTTTAAGCGAAAATTTTGAAAAGGTTCCTAAAGCACATTATTTTTTAGTGAAAAAGCGTCGAAACACAAGTAGACATAATTATAAAGAAATTCATGAAGGAACAAAGGTAAGGCAGAAAGTTTTTCAGTGCAACAGAAGAGTTTTTAAGATGTCTCAAAACGTTTAGAAGACAAAAAACACCCAAACCATACACTGCATTACACTGGGAACGATTGGCCATTTTCTAATTTTTACTTTACCTCAACATGAGGAAAGAAATATTTACTAGTTTTTTAGATATAACAAGACTCGGATTTCATTTAATTAATAATATATATACGGCCTGGCCAGACTAACAGTGTTTTTTAATACCTTGTTGATGTTTGTACTAAAGTTAAATTGTGGATGGCTAAATGGAGGGTTTTTGGAGAGTGAGCAAATTATGACGTCACAAGTACCAAATATGACGTCACAAGCATAAATATCTCAAATTATGACGTCATTGAGGACGTCATTGAGGACGTCATTTTCGTAACTCTCCATTTATCCAAGACGCTAAGAACACGAATTGTTAACCGTCATAATTTGCATAACTCTCCAAAGGTGACGCCATAAATTCTAACTCCACTTTTCTGTAACTCTCCACTCAAACGACCTTGGTAAAATCCACTACTGATATGATTTCTTAGGGACCTTCCACAAAATTCGTATGGAAATACGTATCAATTTCCATACAGCAGGAGTGTTTTGTGCATATTTAGTATGCACAAAAACACTCCTTCTGTGATGAAAATGGTTTGTATAACGATACGAATTTTGACCATTATGACCGCTAATGATAAACCTTACTCGTAGCTAGACTGAGAACTATATCTTCAGATGCTTTCCAACATTTGAAAAACATTGTTATATTATTATTATAGTTAGTATTCTAGTTCAGATTTCTTCTCTATTTTATAGCAACTAACCAATGGTTCAGTTATGTTTGTTCGTCAATTAAAATCTAGAAGCTTCTATGAGTAAGTTTAAGGATTTTAGGGTGCGTATAAGTCCCAAAAATTCGCTTTTTAAATTTGCTTCATTCCTATTAATTTTCATCTCAGATGAAGTGTTATTGTTATTGAAGTGTTTATTGTATGCACAATACAATAACAATTCATCTGAGGCGAAAACGAAGCGATTTGTAAGCGAATTAAAGGGAACTTTTGCGACGAACCCTAACTTGTTAATGAATAACATAACTTTTTTTGCAGTGAATTATATAAATAATTGGTATAGATAACTATAAATGCCAAGGTCTAATCTAGAATATGAGGGCAACATCTGGACCGTAAAAAAAGCCCTATAAATGCTTACTTAACGTAAATAAATAACCTCTTATTCTAGATAAAAAGTTAGAAAAGCAGATGGGGTAAAATGAAAGAGACCATCCAGGAATATTGAATTTTTGGTATACCATCATATAAACTGCTTGAAATAATTCCTGATAGGAATTATTTATGCCATATTAGAAAAATAATTTACATGTAGTGTATTTTTTGTGGGATTTGGTTGAAATAATTTTTTAAATCTTAGGAACCGTCTCAAAAATTCGCTTTATTCCTATTAATTTTCATCTCAGATGAAGTGTTATTGTGCATACTTTGTATGCACAATAACACTTCATCTAAGGTAAAAATGAAGCGTATTTAATTGAATTTTTGAGACGAAACCTTATCTTTCTTTTAGTGCATACGATATTATTAATCAATTCGAAGATGGTCGAACAATAAATGCTGATTATTTTCAACAACATATGTTTAATAAACCTATTCTAATACATGAGAAAAGTTATCTTGGTCTTGTTGTCCCACCTTCAAATTTTACTATTTATGATGTAGAAAAAAGAATAGGTTAGTCCGGGTCTAATCTAGAATAGGAGGACAGCGTCTGATTAGTAATCTGTGATGAAAATTGTTCATATTACGATACGAATTTGTGGACGGTCCCTTAGGAACCGTTTCAAAAATTCGCTTCATAAATTCGCTTCATAAATTCGCTTTCATTCCTGTCAATTTTCATCTCAGATGAAGTGTTATTGTGTATACTTTGTATGCACAATAACACTTCATTTGAGGTGAAAATGAAGCGAATTTAGGCGAATGTTTGAGATGAACCCTAATATTTAAGATAGCTAGGGTCTAATCTAGAAAAGGGTAATTTATATGTAACAAAAAGTACTAATCTAAGCTAGAAGACCCTTAATGTTCACCTCAGATGAAGTGTTATTGTGCATACTTTGTATGCACAATAACTCTTCATTTGAGGTGAAAATGAAGCGGTAACAAAAAGTTTCAAACTATTTTAAATAAAAGTGGCAATTTCTTCTTCACTTTTCTGTCTGGAATAGTGCCTGGCTATTACCTTTAAGCTACGTTTACACAGCCCAACTGTTTCTTTCGACTCGTCAAATTCCATTGAAAATCAAACATTTGGTAACCTGTTTACACGGTTCGAATTAATTATAAATAGTCGAAAACAATTTCTATTGTTTTTCCACATTTCCAAAAGAGACACGTAGGAGATAGAGAAATTACTGGCAACACTTTTGTTAACTATACTGAGCTCTTTCTTATTTTCTTTTTTAATAATAAACCTACCTGGTTACTCATAAACTGTATGCTTGTGTCGTAAATTGAATACAAAGTATGCACAATAACACTTTATCAGAGGTGAAAATGAAGCGAATTGTGACTAATTTTGTAGACAAACTTTGAGTAAGGTGAAATTTTTTTGTATTCATCCCTGGCTTTAACAGTAGGTTAATTTAATTACTGTCATAATAGATGTTTATATCCAAAATTTACTATGGGACTTAATAAACCAACGCTCTTGTGAAAACCAAGTATGTGACCTCTGCACTGTTTACATTATTATATTTTTAACTCGTTCAGTCCTATAAGACGCTGAGATAACGAATGACTTAAATCTTTGGTACATTCCCCGAGATCACATGTATTTATCGAGCTTGCAGTAAAGACACGACAACTGGTTGTTGCCATAAAATCTACTATGTTCCTTTTAAAAAATTGACATCTTGTGTCAACATTTTTGTTTTGATTTTGCTTAAAAAGTTTAGAAAAAGCTCCACGCTGCATGTCCAGTAGCCAGGGGGGAGGGGGTCAACCTTGCATATCAAGGGAACAAATTATGGCACTCAATAAATTAATGCTATTCTTGCTTTATATATTATGTTTTCTTTTCAGGATCAATGTTTGAACTTCATGTAATTGACGTTTCCAGGCAGGTATGTAAACCTTGGGAAAAAGTGTTTTTTGACATTATTTCCTTTAGGGTTCGTCTCAAAAATTCGCTTAAATTCGCTTCACAAAATATCTTCATTTTTATCTGCGATGAAACGTTATTGTGCATACAAAGTATACACAATAACACTTCATCTGAGATGAAAATTAACACGAAAGAAGGCGAAGTTATGAAGCGAAATTTTGAGATGGTCCCTTATACAAGTAATGTTTTATCGGAACCAACAGGAACGGAACGCTCAGAACGTTGATAACGCCCAGAACGTTCGTAACCCTCCTGCATTGTTCCAACAGTCCCATAAATCCACATTTAAGGAACGTTCAGAGCGTTTCACACGTTCTGGAAATGTTCCAAACGTTACATAGGTGTTTTCATCATTCCTGATGTGTCCAAAGCATTCCCAAAGTATCTCTACAGTGTTACACGAACTCCAGGAGCGTTACAGAAGCGTTCCATATTGATAAAAGCTAAATCCCGTTTTTGCAAAACATTTCACAAATGTACTACTGCACTGTAAGGGACCATCCACAAAATTCATATGAAAATTCTTATCAATTTTTATTTGAAAGGAGTGTCTTTGTGCATACTGTTTGCACAAAGACATTTTCTTCTGCGATGGAAATGCTGTGATTTACAATACGAATTTTGTGGACCAGAGCTTGAAAATAGTAGGCAAGTGCCTACGAAGAAGTGTAAAACGATTAAAATTTCAAGGAAATTTTAATCGTTTTACACTTCTTCGTAGGTGTTTGCCTAGTCCTGGATCCGACCCTGGTCTCTGATTCATATATTTTCTTATTTTACATTAACTAGGAAGATTTACGTATGAAAATGCGTGAATGGACAGAATATTATAATAGTCCTGTTCGTGGGAAAGTATTGAATGTTATAAGCTGTGAATTCTCAAACACAAGGTATTATTTTTACATTCATTAACTTCTAGATTCAAATAGGTCTGTGTTTGTATATGTGTAATTGTTTACTATTTATATTTCGACCATCAGAATAAGACAACATTTTGTTCATAGTGGCATTTTTCAGACTGAAATAATATAAAATGGCTGTTTCAGCTATTAATCAACAGATAAATTCTCCACTAAATTTGTATGAAGTTTGTATCAATTATTTTATACAGAAGAAGTGTTATTGTCTATACTGAGTATGCACAAGGACACCTCTTCTCTCTGTGATGAAAATGGTGCGATCATTTGCGATACAAACTTTGTGGACGGGTCCTTAAAATTTTACATATGATTTGCGTATGAAGATGTGTGAATGGACAAAATATTATAATAGTCCTGTTCGTGGGAAAGTATTGAGTGTTATTAGCTGTGAATTTTCTAAAACAAGGTATTGTTTTTTTACATTCATGAACCTCTAGTTTCGTCTCAAAAATTCGCTTAGATTCGCTTCACAAATCGTTTCATTTTCATCTGAGAAGAAGACTCATTGTGCACACGAAGCATGCACATTGATTCTTCTTCTCAGAAGAAAAGTGATATCAATGAGGCGAATTTCTTAAGCGAAATTTTGAGACGGTTCCTAGTAGGTCTGTATGTATGTATAGTATTGCATCATTTCATTTCATATCAGATTAAGTGTTACAAAGAGTGCACGAAGACACTTCTCATGAATGAAAATTCATAGAAATGAAGCGAATTTTAAAAGTGAATTCTTGAGATGGTTCCTCAAGAATAAATGTAAACAATAGGAAGTTTAGCATGGTTGCTTCACCTTCACAATTCGCTTCATTTTCACCTTAGATGAAGTGTTATTGTAACACGTAAGTGTTACAATAACACTTCATCTTAGGTGAAAAGTTATAGGAATGAAACGAATTGTTAAGCGAATTTAAGCGAATTTTTGAGACGGTTCCTAATGCTCAAAGACATCTCTTCTTGAATGAAAATGGTACATTCGTATTGCAAATCGTACCGTTTTTATCAAAGAAGAAGTGTTTTTTACTTAATATGCACAAAGACAATCCTTCTGGATGAAAATTGATGCTGAATGGCATACGAATTTCGAGGACGGTCCCTTATATTATACACCAGGACATTATTTTACTTTTTTTACTTGTCATTTCTTTTAGTTTGAATGATTTGGTTATGGCTCCTGAAGTTGTAAGAAATATTTCATGGGTTGAAAATGCTTGGCCTAAAGACCCTCCTATTGACAGGTATAACTAAATTGCACCTTTCTAAACACGCTTATCCTAATACCTCGTATAAGGGCACACCCATCTAAGACTTCTTTTGGAAACGTTTTACAAATTATTTCATTTTCATCGCCAATGAAGTGACTTTGTGTATAAAGGTATCATCCAGGACTTTTATGCGTCTGCCATTCTGACGCTGTCCCTTAAGTTATAAATTGTAATGGTGCCCCGTTCGTGTAAAATAGCCAGAAAAAGACCTAGTATTCTTTGAAAACTAGGTATTTTAGGGCTGTTTTGTATAAATATTGCCATTTTGAAACTTACCTGACGCTGCCTATTCTAGATTAGTCCCAGCTGGCACACAACGCTAAAACATTGTTGTAGCAACGTTATTACAACGTTTTAACGTCGTAATAACGTTGCTACAACATTCTTTTAATGTTGTGTGCCAGCTGGGGTTCTTCGGGAATTAAAATTTTAACAATTTCCCATAGTGAACGTCCACAAAATTCGTATGGAGATTCGTATCAATTTTCATACAGAAGGAGTGTTTCTGTGCATACTTAATATGCATAAAAACACTTCTTCTGTGATGAAAATGATTTGTATTGTGATACGAATTTTGTGGACGGTCCCATATGACTTCCAATAAATGTTGTATATCAAAAGTGACTTTATTTTTCAGCCCTCATCGAATGCCAGTTGTAGCAAAATATTGTTTGATGAGTGTAAAAGATTGTTATACAGATTTTCATGTTGATTTTGGTGGGACTTCTGTCTGGTATCATATTATCAGAGTAGGTTATTATGTCTATTAAGGTTTCGTCTCAAAAACTCGCTCAAATTCGCTTCACAATTCACTTCATTTTCACCTTAGATGAAGTGTTATTGTGCATACAAGTTATGCACAATAACACTTCATCTGAGATGAAAATTGATAGAAATAAAACGAATTGTTAAGCGAATTTAAGCGAATTTTTGAGACGAACCCTAAGGTGACATCCACGAGATTCCTACAGAATTTCGTATCAATTTCCATTCAGAAGGAACGTCAAATACATGTTTTTTCTAGGATAAGAATGGTAGGGTTTGCGGTACTTCTGGCATCTACCATATAATCAGAGTATGTTCTTATTATGAAATCTGGAGAGTTTTGATTTTCGTCCAAGAGAAGATTCTTTGTGCATATACTAAGGGTCCGTCTCAAAAAATTCGCTTAAATTCGTTTAAATTCGCTTCACAATTCGCTTCATTTTCACCTTAGATGAAGTGTTATTGTAACA
>JAUCNQ010126937.1:0-10150 GCA_032352715.1 Bougainvillia muscus | reverse complement strand
ATTGAATGGATAAAAGCTAATTGTGAACAACAACAATTCCCCATGAAATTTGATAGAATTAGTAGTGATGAAATGATAAAATATGTATATCAGTTGAAATCAGTTGAAATCTGCTCTGAATCCACTCCTGTTGCTTGCTCTCTAGTCTGATCTTCCACTTAAGCGGATCCAGAACATGTTTTAAACTACAGTCGATTCTCGATATCTCACAGTCGCAGGGTACCGAAAAAAGTTCAAGATATCAAAAGAGTTCTAGATATCGAGTGTGCGAAGTGAGTGCGTAATGACCAAAGAGACCGAAGAATTTGTAGAGCCCAGTTCGAGATATCTAGTATTCGAGATATCAAGAGTCGATTGTAATCAAAGCAACAAAAAGGAGAACAAAACGCAATAGCTATATTTTTGTAATTTGAAAAATGACCATTACCATTTTAAAGTTTGACGACTATTAAACGACTATTAAAACTTTTTTATTATATTTCGCCATACTGGCAATCAGACTATATATGACCGAATATGCCACTGATCTAGTTAGACTGATAAGTCTAAGTGTGACATCTAAAGTATATGTTATCTTATATATCCTATCTCAGTTCAAATGATATATATTTATATTCGCACATTCACACTTAATCCATAAAATTCTTATCACAAATCGTAGTCACTGTTTTACGTTAAGGATTTTATCAAGCAACCTGATGAAATCTGGAGTAAAACTCCAGATTTCAGCAGGTTGGTTGATAAAATCGTTAAAGGATAACATAACTTTTCATGCAGTGTGTATTTTCACAAGTAGAAGTATACTTCATGTATGAAAATTTATGCTAATTTCCAGATGAATATATATTTTGCTGCAGGATTATTAAAGTGCGTGTATAACCAATTTTCAAACACTGGTCATTAAATAGTCAAGGTGTTTAGGTGGGGCGATAATGTCTATAAGCTTGTTGGTTTCTTAGGGTTTGTCTCAAAAATTCGCTTCACAACTCGCTTTATTGGTGTTAATTTTCATCTCAGATAATAAGTGGTAATTTTTGAGACGAACCCTTATGTTAATTCGTTTTATTTTGTAAATCAAATGATCTTTTCCTTTACTTTCGGGTAAGAGCATGATTTATAAAGAAAGTTCACGGCCTACAACTATTACAATACAGCAGATGCGAATATTTTTATTGCTTTTGTTAAATTGTTCATATAACGCCTCCACCATTAATTGCATTTGTTACATAGGGCGTCAGAATGGATTTTAAAGTGAGGGGGCAAACATACAGTTTTCTAATTTCTCCAGATAGAACAAACTTAAACATCAAGCGTACTAAGGTGTCGAAGTCCATGAACATATTTGTGGGTTCAATCCTCGCTACTGTCCGTAGCTCAAATGGGAGCTTTAAATAGAACCAGGACCCAAAACAGGACCCACCTTCTCTACACTGAATTGGCTATCCTGTATAAATAATCGGAAAAGGTTATTGTCAAAAAAAAATAGTTTTAGTCTCAATCCTGGAGTTCTAACTTGGTCAGAATTGCCCACTTAATAATCACAATTTTTTGTACGGTCAAAATCTGGTCCAGATTTATAATTTTTCATAGAGGATTCAGGAACATGTTTTTATCTAGTCACAGCAGTAAAATGGAGAGCCAGGTCAGTAAATTAAATAGCTTTAAATATAATTATGTTTCTCATAAGACCATCATTATACATAAAGTTATTAATACGGAAGCATCCCTCCAGAGGTGTTCTTCAAAATATCTGTTCTGTAAATATGCAGCAAATCTCTAAAAAATCGAGCATAGTGGAGTGCATTTTTAGCATAGTTGCAGGCTTTATGCCTGCAACAATGCTAAAAATGAACTCCACCAAGGACACTTTTGTTGGAATTTTTCTAATATTTACAGAACACATAATTTGAAGAACACGTACAGATGGCTGCTTCCGTTAATAATTAAAACTTCTTTGTGATGCTCTGACTACGGCTGTTTCGCCACTGCTAAATATTAAACCAAATTGGACAACACCGAGATCCCAGCAAACACAAATTTAAAAATGACAACCTCAAGACGTCCCTACCACGTCGCGACGTCTTCAGGACGGCAATTTTGGTCCTGTGTTAGCTGGGATGGATAAAAATGGAAGTAAAACATTGTGAGTGCAATATATGTATTATTATAAATTTATCTTCCTCTTATTTCCTTTTCTATCTCTCTGTTTGCATTAAAATATTTTAAGAAGTTATCAATTATTGAAAAAGCAACATGAAATAAGGTTTTCCATTTTAATTTCATGACTTATCAGTTAAAATATATAACTTTTAGTTTAATATCAGCACTACGCCTTAAACGAGAATAATACAATTTTAATTCAATTATGTGATGTAGGTAAAATACAAATTTTTGACCAATGAGCAGTATTCTTTTGTGGATTTTTATTTGTAAAAGTATGTTTATGTTTTTCCCCATATTCTGAAGCAAGAACCTACTTTAAAAGTCAAAATAGTTGTTTTATGGTGTTGGTTTGAACTTTTTAATGTATAGTCCAGTTGCGGATCAAGCCCTAGTCAGAGCAACAGGAAGAAGAGCTATAATTAATTAATTCTTAATAGCATTCTGTATGATGATAATTAACAGACCATCATCATACTGAAAGCTATTAGAATTAATCACTTTGAGCATGCTTTGAATCTCCATTTCAGCGCTGTGACTAGGTAAAAGCGTGTCCTGTGTCCACAAAATGGTCATCACACAGGATCCTTCATTTTCTAACTTTCCCATAAAAACCACAAACATTACACTATCTCTGTAGGTGACCTTCCTTTCAAGTCATAACATAGGAGCTTTAAGATAAAGTTCTACCACACTAACAAGTTTATTATAATATTTTCCAGCTTAGTCATTTCGCAAATAATTTTCATAATATAACACTACAGTAAAACTCCGAATATAAGCCTGTATTGCTTGTATGCCCGGTTTTTTTGTTCCCAAAAGACAGTTTCTTATTCGATCAGATCCAGGCCAGCTTTTCCATTATTAGCTGTACGGACTGAGCGTTTCCTGTTATGCCTTTTTCAATGGTGTAAACTGGATTGTCATATTAGAGATCTCCCTACTTTTTCCTACCACTGTGTGTAATACCTACTATTTAATTCGGCTACATTGAGTCGAATTTCTATTGTACGGCGACTCCCAGTTTTCAGATGCTGCTAATCATGCTATTCTTTGGCATTCTAGCCATTTCAATAGTTCCCTGTTTAAATAATCTCCTGCATCTACAAGAAACCATAGAAGAAACTTTATGTTTTATTTAGTTTATTTTTTGCTTTAGTCTTATTTTATGTTTTACTTGAAGATCTAGACTTGTAGTCCATCTCGGCAACGAGGTTTTAAATCCGGACGGCTAAAATGAGGAATATCGAAATGGTAGCGACTATTTCATAGTCTAATAAAGACGTGCCTCTGACGATATCACCTCAAGTGTATCACGTGTCCTATTAGTAGTTTTTTACTTGATTTTTGTTTCATTATTGTAAGTTTCACTTTTTAGTAAAAAAAAAGAAAGAAAAAAGTCTGATACAACTGCTATAATTGTCACACGACTCCATGATTTACAAAATATAATTTAACTGACACCAAATAAATAGAGTAAATGATGTAATTTTACCATCACTCCCCACTCCCACTCCGACCCTAATGTTTAATTATTTTCTAAACTGTATATCTATTACTTTTAATGCACAGAACCGCATTAGGATAGACGTTTTGGTTTAATTGGTTGCATAATATGTACCTTTGCCTAGGTCTAAATTACCTACTGCCAAATAATTAAAAGAAAATACATTTATTTGTTTGACACACCCAAATATAATTTAGTGAGCTGTTACCCACCTTGTCTGTTCCCTCTGTTTATAACCAATATAGAGTCTACGTATCATAAAGAAATATTGTTTTTTTAATCTACCGTCAAGCAATAGAAATAAGATGATTAGTTTAACCATACTTTGTTGTTCAAAAAAATCACTAAAGACCAATCATATTTACTCTTCTGTCTATGGAACAAAATAAATTCTTTAGCTACTCTCTAAAGAAAGATAACTTCGCAGATGTAACACAAACACTGATTCCTAACAAATGTTTTGGAATTTAAAATGACCTCTATTACATTTATTGATTTCGATTTATCATTTCACATCTACGAGGTTAGCTTCACAAAAAATCGGGCGCAAAATCAAGTGGTCAGTGGCCTAGTGCAAGCTACCGGTGCCCAAGTGGTAACTCTCAGTGGCCTAGTGCAAACTCTTGTTGGCACTCAATGGTAAGGTAAATTATCATTTCATACTTGTATCCCTTATGTTCACAATTTTAACATATTTTTTTTGGTCCTAGTTGAGAGAAGACAGTACACAGACATTTTTCATAGGTAGAATTGGTGAATCGCGACCATTAACCCAAAGAAGATAAATTTCTTGGTTAGCATTAGCCGCTACAAAATCTACAATAAAGTTTATTGCGAACTCTTGTGCATGGTAGGACTATAAACAGTTGTTTTTTCACCAGCTACCATTGCTTTTGAAACGGACATTGGCGACAGAGATGTGCATCATTTCTTATCTGGAAAAGTTGGACACTGTATTTTGTGTTGAGAATGGGTCTGATTGCTTGTATGCCCGATTTCTCATTTTGTTAATAACCACATAACTTTCTTATTCTTATTAGTTATTTTGTGCAAAATCTGAACAAATCCTGGGGAATTTTCAAGAAACAGGAGACACTCCTGAATAAAAATTGATACAAATTTCCATATGAATTTCGTTGACGGTCTCTAATTGCATGTATGTTTTTGTGTTGCTATGTTAAGGATTGGATCTGCCTGGCTTACAATCTTCTATCACTGACTCGTAAAATAATGCCAAGGACTGAAGTGTCAACCATCTACCTAATTCCTCCGAATTAATTCAATAATTTATATTTTCTAAACCCTTTAATACCTAAGGGTTCGTCTCAAAAAATCGCTTAACAAATTCGCTTCATTCCTGTCAATTTTCATCTTAGATGAAGTGTTATTGTGCATACAAAGTATGCACAATAAAACTTCATCTGAGGTGAAAATGAAGCGATTTGTTTAGCAAATTTAAGCGAATTTTTGAGATGAACCCTAATGTCTATCAAATGGTCATGTACACTTGAAGCGTGTGAGTCCACTTTGTGAACACCGGACAATAATGGGTTAATCTATGAAAAAAGATGTATACAGACTGGAATGAATAAAGGAAGCCATTACCCCACCTAAAGCTATTGTAAATTTAGATTTTAATTCCGCAGTCTACCTGTTGCTTTACGAAAAATATTATCTCACTGAACTGCAGCGAATGACAAACGGGATAATCTGTTTATCGGATTGCATACGATAATTTGACTTTTAGATCAAATTAGTGCTATCAAATTACTTAGGGACCGTCTCAAAAATTCGCTTCATATTCGCTTAGCAATTCGCTTCATTTTCATCTTAGATGAAGTGTTATTGTAACACATATGTGTTACAATAACACTTCATGTAAGATGAAAATGAAGCGAATTGCTAAGCGAATTTAAGCGAATTGCTAAGCGAATTTTTGAGACGGTTCCTTAAATATTATTAAAAATAGGAAAGTTTAATTCTTTAATGCACGGTGTCCAAAAATGGTCAAACACATTTTAACAATCCTGCAGCAAATGATTAATATTTAGTAATTTGATGGAACAAGTTATTTATTAGATTCTTCATCAAACAAAGAGCACTGCACAAAATGCAGCCGTATCCGGACCTTTATACAGTCCGTCTACTCCCGTATTCAGTCCGTATACGTCGGTCTAAGACAGAATGCTCGCATTCTGTCTTAATACCGACGAATACAGACTGAAAAAAGTCCGGATACAGTTGGATTTCGTACAGTGAAGAATAAAAACTATGTATTATGGGTCGATCGGTTATGAATTTAGATCAGTACCAATGCTATCGATCAAATCATTATTGATTAGAAACTCGAGTGTTGATGGTCGTAGATCAGGACGTCTGGTTGTCTCACTAATAATTTGTCAAGAATTTATTTGTATACAGTACTCAACAGGAAAATAATATGATTTTGTATACCTTAACAGTGTGTGATAATAAAAAAAGTCACGCGTTCTGTATATTAAATGTATAATACTTCTCAGAGGCGGACTCCGAACATGCTTTTACCTAGTAAAAGCAATAGAATGGAGATTGAAAGCTTGCCCAAACTCATTAATTTTTAATTGCTTTTGTATGATAATGGCTCTTTAAAGACCCATTATCACACAAAAGCTATTAAGAATTAAAACGTTTTAGTCCTTTATCGTGCTATTCTGACTAGGGCTGGATCCGCCACTGCTTCTTTTAAACATATTCAAATAAAAATAAAACATGATCCAAATTAAACGGAAAAATTAAAAAGACGTGTGTATTGACAATCCATGTTTTGTTACGTCTTTGTTACAAAACATGGATTGTCAACTTACGCGTAATTTTCTTTTCAACATGTTGTATTTAAAAAGAACCATTTTTAAAGCATTATTAACCCTTTCAGTGCCGTAAGCCGCTGTGACTGCTGTGACCGTTGTGATTACCAATCGTTGCTCGATTTCTGCTACTTCTGTAGCAGAAATCAAACAATAATTGGTAATCACACACATCTTCGGAACTGAATGAGATAAAGCAACTTCACAAGATAATATTGCGATTAAAAGAAGATTCAAACGGGCGAGCATGGCCTAATGGTCAAGTCATCAAATTTGTAATCTGATGGTCGAGGGTTCGAAACCCGTGCTCGGCATGCTTGGGATCGTGTCTGAAAAAGCTGCTCCTCAGATCAACCCATACCGTGTGAGGGAAATTGGGTAGATGGTTCAAAGTGATCATCGGGTGTTGCAGGGTGTTGTCTAGGAGAGCACCAACGCTTCAGTGGGTCGTGTTGCTCAGAAGAGCATTAAATACTCCAGGGCCTTCAACTTAAGCCGTGGTCCCTTTGAGAAATAAGTATCTCGAACTTTCGGATGTTAACCACGCTAAACATAAACCACACTCACAAACGACACAAATTTCATCATCAACTGAGAACGGAAATATTCTTTATGTGGCGAGTTTTTGATCTTCTCTGTTCACTACGACAGTGGTTCGTATGGTACTGTTCAACCGTTACACTCCTGTATTTGTAAACTGCAAAAGGGCTTATCCAATACTAAAGTACTAAAACAGGGTACTTATCAATGAATGGATTGATATATGGTTGGGTTTTTTGCTGGAACAAAGGTAGAGGAGAGCAAAGAGGAGAAACAATAAGAACCTTTTATGTGGATATAATTTATAATCCTCTTCTGATAAATTATATCTGTATCTGATAAAGAGTTCCTATGACTTTATCTTCCTCATCTCTCAATCGGCTTCTTCCTCACTCATAAAATGGAATTAATCTTTTATGCTATCCATTTGAGAAACCTGCAGTTCTCCATCGGATAGTAACGTGAGATTTTCTTATGTTTCACATTCCTCATAGTTTACCTCTCTATCGAGTATACCCCGCTTTTTCAGCTTGATAATCTGCGAGATAGAAGATATATAAATAATAAGTGAAAATCGTGTTTATGAATTGAATAAGACAACCATCGGATAAGACAACCTCGTTTCTTCGTGACAAAAGTCTTTTTATGCATCCGTAGACATTTCTAAAGAAATGTCTTTGGACATTTCAAAGGCATTTTTTAGGTTTTGGCATGAACATTTGGTTTTTAAACTGAAAACGTATGGTTTCACAGACTCGCTCTTATCCGTGCTGAAGGATTCTTAGTCGGATAGACTCCAAGGCGTTGTTCTGACCGTTCGAGCTTTAACATGGGGGAAAATATTGACCTCAAGGTTCTATACTGGAACCACTACTTTCTTTTATTCACATAAACCTGCAGTCGACAGTCAATATCTTTGCTGATGATTTTATTTGTACAGATCTATTTCAGCCACAGATATTAGTTTCACGGGATCTGTTATCTGTAGGTAAGAATATTATAAACACTTGGGCGTTATTCTCGATCGTTAACTCTCTTTTGAACATCATCTGAGAGAGAAATCTAACCAAGGCGTCGTTGTTATTAACAGATTGAGACGTTTTCTCAACAGGTAGACCTAATTGACTATTTACAGGGCTTTTGTCAGACCGTATTTGGATAACCGAAATATTTTATCTGACTATCAAGGCAACGTTTTCCTCACCCAGTGAATTGAATCAATCCAGTGCGATGCAGCCCTGGCAATTACGGGTTGTATTCGTTGAACATCTCGTGTAAATAGTTATATAGTAAGGGACCGTCTCAAAAATTCGCTTAAATTCGCTTAACAATTCGTTTCATTCCTAATAATTTTCACCTCAGATGAAGTGTTATTGTAACACTTACGTGTTACAATAACACCTCATCTAAGGTGAAAATGGAGCGAATTGTGAAGCGAATTTAAACGAATTTGAAGCGAATTTATGAGACGGTCCCTAAACTTGACATGGAAAGTTTATCTGACAGACAGTTATGTACATGACTTAATTTTTTCTACAGAATCTTAAACGGATCTTCTCCCTCGTATATCCGTGATTACATACCTAAGAAGACTTTGGTGCCCTATGGTTTTAGGTCGAGACCAGCTGTACAAACAATGTCTTTGCACACTGAGCGTAATCGCAATTATTTTTGTTCGCTTTTCTTATCCCAATGGAGAAAACTGGATAGTCATATAAGAGATCTCCCAACAATATCCTCCTTTAAATGTGAACTCTTGATTTTTCGTCAGGCTCTCCTATATATACACTTAGCAATACAGATTGAGTCAATGAGCATAATTCCGGCACAATTTTAAAAGACACAACAGAACCGTTTTGTTCATGTTGTACAAACGCTCTTGACACCACTGAGCACCACATTTTGCAATGCTCTATCTATTGAGGTCACCGAACTACTCAGTCCAATGCCCTTCACAAGAATCCATATCACTTCTTACTTTTTAATTATGGCACTCTTTATAGAATCTTATACTCTATGGTTACCCTGGTTTTACCAATATTGAAAACCGTGGTATCTTTAAAGCGTGTACGAACATTCTATAACACTAAACCTGGTAAAACCACAATCTTTAGTTATTTCTTTTAAACATCTTCAAAGGCCGATTCGGAACATTCTTTTACCTAGGCTGAGCCATCAAATGGAGACTCAAAGTCATTAATTTTAATAACTTTATGTATGACGCTGGGTCTCTAAAGACCAAAAGCTATTAAGAATTAAAAGTAATTATATACTCCATCGTGTGGCTCTGCCTAGGGCTGGACCCGCCACTAATCTGGGGTGGTTTTAACGTTATACACTGCCTATAAAATACTCCAATATTTTTCAATATTTCTAAGAATTGTCTGAGAAGCATAATTCGTGACAATCATTAACGTAGTCACAGCAGTAAAATAGAAACTAAAAGTCAATAAGGAAGCGGGAAGAGAAATCTTGCGTAAGATTCTAATTTTTTCCCCCAAAAAAAAAATGTTTTTCGTTGTTTTATCGATTTGTGTACGATCGTTTCATTGTTTAATCAGTTTTTACCATTTTAAGTAGTTTTGACTATTGAATAGTAATACAAAACTGTTTTAATTAAAGAAACCTTCGAGCATAGAACTAGCGAGCTATTAAACTTAATAATCTAAAAACTTGTTCATAATCGTTGATTATTCCGTGCCGTATATCACATTGCTGCTGAAAAACTTAATAATCTCTCTTAAACATACCATTTCGTTGTAAAAGAAACATGACTTTATAAAAGAGAACACCAGTAGAGGAAAGAATCTTTGAATATTTACTTATTATAATTTCATTGCATTGAATTTGAAAACAATAGTTAAAGTTAACTTTAACTGGAAGATTTCTCGCTTATTCTTTTCGTAAAAACTCCACGCTCCTTTGCCAGAGAAAAAGGGGTCTGCGCCATAGGTAATCGAGATTTTTCGATGGAAATACCTTTGGCGAGCGCAACAGAGATTCAAGTACCCTGGTGCGTCACCATTTATTTATTTATTTATTTATTTATTTAACAATATTTATACAGGATATAAAATGCTTCAGTGCTTATATGCACTGT
>JAUCNQ010126915.1:0-10151 GCA_032352715.1 Bougainvillia muscus | reverse complement strand
TTAAAGCCTGCAACAATGCTAAAAATGCACTCCACCATGCTCGATATTTTAGAGATTTGTTACATATTTACCGAACAAACATTTTGAAAAACACCTCTGGAGGGATGCTTCCGACTCAGACTTGTATTAAAACAAGATGGTTGTTTAGATTTGATATAATCATTCTTAAATGTTTCAGAAGTATCCCTATCTTGTCACACAAATCATAATTTAAAATATCTAGAAAATTATCTGCCAATTTATATGTTCCAGACTGAGCAAGATGAATGTTTCAGAAGTACCCTATCTTGTCACACAAATCATAATTTAAAATATCTAGAAAATGTGCCATATTATATGTTCCAGACTGAGCAAGATGAAGACCATCTTTAGCAATATCCTTATCATGAAAATTGGAGTTATCGAAAAAAAGGAAACCATATGTAGCAATTTTTTTGTTTCCGTAGCGAATTGGTGTCATTCATAATTTTTTGATATGTTAGGTTACCCTTTCGTCTGGTAAGATCTGAAATGATAACATTCCTCACTCCATATGTTTTACATCGTTCACCAACATCATTACCTGAATAGGCCGGATTTCATACCGCGCAGGTCTGGAAAATAGTCTTTCGCCATGGGGGACAAATGAATTCTCCATTTTGGCGTGTTGTGATTTGTCTCGATTTTTCAGTGTCTGTTACGGTCTTTCTTTCATATTTGATCAGCTATTAAAGTCAAAAAATGGCGAAAGAAGAGTGATCTTTGGAAAAAGACATGTATTAAAATTCTTGTTTTATCGTTATTTATTGCAAGTAAAGTTTCGTCACAGCCATCTACAGTAGCCCAAGACATTTAACAATCACAAGGAAAATTTCGTTTTAAATTAAAATAACATATCGTTATTTGTGACCGTATCAAACTTGGAGAATCGTGGTGCACTGGTTTTACCTTCTTGCCACCACAACATGGCCACCAACACCACCAACCATGCACTCAATGGCGAGAAGATTTGCTATCGTTGGAATAAAGAACATATACAGTACTGAATTTAATCATACTACAGCTTACTAAAATAAAATTAAAAGAACTTTTAGATGAAAATATGATCTTTTTAAAACCGCAATTTTTACCACACACTGCTGACTGACTTACCAAAGTAAGGTACGCTACATATTCTCGCCACACATTCTCGCCACACATTGTTTAGCCTCACATTCTCGCCACACATTCTCGCCACACATTTTTTAGCCTCACATTCTCGCCACACATTTTTTAGCCTCACATTCTCGCCACACATTTAAAAAAAATATTAAATCAGTGCCATTGGAGCACAATGACGTCATTTCAACCGAAGTTATTGATATTCTTTACACTCCATCGCAGTAGCTACACGACGAGGTATAAATTTACTTCCTTAAACTCTCCATCTCGGAGCAATAATTCCGTTTGTTTGGACTTATGCAATAAATGTAAAAAACAATTTCAGTCAAAGTTCAAACTGGAAAACTCAGTTGGTGGATTATGACGTGATTTTGTCCAAAGTCATCGATATTCCCTGATACTCCATCACAGTAGCTACAGGCTGATGTAGAAATTTACTTCCATCGACTCTCCATCTCGGAGAAAAAATGTGTGGCGAGAATGTGTGACGAACTATACTATGGTGACTGACTTCCTCTCAGGAAAACAACCCATCCTACACCCATAGCAGATATACAACTAGTGATTTGATAATATCTTAAAAGGATGAAAGACTTCATCTATAAAGTAACTTTCATAGCTAGCTATACATCAATAGAGATGATAATATGTTGCTAAAAATTAAATGCTGGTCAGAAAACTGGATTTTAGAGGGTACAGTATGTTAACATATTCACTCAATCTCTGCCTTATATTGGTGAAGGTTTATCATGAAAAAGGAGTTTGAATAAATTGCTTTGATAAGTTACCTAAGGATATGATACCAAGAGATATATGATACCAAGTCGAAGAAGGAAGTAGAATGTGGAAAATTGCTTAAATGCTTTTATGTGGGTAAATAAACTGTCCGAAAAATTAAGAATCTTTTAATAAATGTTCCAAATTTGTAGGACTAAAGGATAAAAAAATATGGCGATATATTTTTAAATTCTGCTAAACTTTTGATAATTTTAGATCATAAGTACCAGACGTAACTAATCAAACAGTTCAATAATGGAAAGTAATCGGACAGTATATAATCAAACAGTAATCAAACTGATTATCAAACATAATCGAACACTAATCGAGATGCATAATATTGCGAGGTTCGGTTAATGTTCGATTAGTTTTAAAGTGTTCGATTAATGATGGATTATCGTTTAATTGCGTTTGGTCGAATACAACGGTTGAAAAATGGTTTAAGGCACCCTTTTTAATTATTATTGAAGATACAGATATTTTTAATAAGAGTAACATTCAACTGGAGTCTAGATTTATTTCCTTGAGCAATCAAACTCTTGTCGAACTAATCTCGATAATGATACTCTCATTAATTAAATTTCGCGGGTATGTAATTTCGTGAATGGAGAGAATCAATGTTATTTTGCAGGTATTAATTTTCGCAAATTTGATCGAAATTCACGAAATTCACGAAATTCACGAAATTCGTGAAATTTAATACTTGCAAATATTTATACCTTTAATGTTATATTACTTTCGCGAATCATTTCAAAATTTGCGAAATTGGTTTCTTTTCACGGAAAATTCTGCTGCTAAAGTAAATGCTTTTTCTGCAATAGAGCTGCCAACTTATTTCCAAAATATTGGCTTTGTGTACTTTAAGAGTAGAAATTTTCATGAGTGAAACTTTCGCGAATTTCACGAAAATCGAAAAATTCGCGAAAGTAAAGCGACGCGAAAAATTCTATACATATATCGATCGATTCGCGAAAGTAATACTATTAAAGTAACTTTATAGCAGGTGTTTTATATATACACGTTTTTTTTATCGGAACGTCTAAATTTTGACTAAGGCTGGATGTGCTTATTTCTTTATTAAATGTCAGACTCTCATGTTTTTTTTTGTATTCTCATGAGACCAAGTGGTAGCAACACTTGCTAATATTAGTTGACAGAAAGACAAGACCTATTCTACTTGTTTTTAAAATGAATAGGATCACACAGAAATTAACTCTGTCCTTAAGGTGGGTTTTCAGTCAATTCGCCTGGTCGCTGCAACCACGCTCCAGTAGTTGAAACTTGTTCAACTACCAAGCGACTTTGACTACCAATTAAAAGCCACTATTTCTCAAATGAATGACTGTAAACCCACCTTTAATCCTGGAATCTATTAATAAAAGAAACTCTTGTGTTGTCAGTTGTGGATGTTCTTAAATTTTTACCATTTCTTAACCTGAATATCTTATGAAGGATTTTCTAATAAAAAACTATGTGTATCAGACTAAAACTATTCTCTAATCCCACCCGGGACTATAATTTAGAGAGTACATTTTATCAGTAACCAAAATTATATTTATTTTATAAATCAGGGATTCTTTTAATGCTACTTTCTCTTTGCCTGATAACCGGTTACTTTCTTCGACAAAGGACGCTTAAAGTTGTAAACTCACTCCCGTGCCGGCCGGAGAAACGGACATCGGTTATCGGGTAACTTTCTCTCTGCTTATTTATGAGACCCTGTCAATCTTTTGTACCTTGTGTTTTTGGTAAAAAATAATTTTTGATTAAGAAATAATTTTCAGCATTTGTTTCTGGGTGACAAAACACAACAGTATTCAATAATGACTTCTTAATCCATCCATCCATCCATCCATCCATCCATCCATCCATCCATCCATCCATCCATCCATCCATCCATCCATCCATCCAATTTCGATTTTGAATAACTGTTGATTGGTTTGTGCAAACTAGCTGTAACTTGGTGACTTTTCCTAAAATTTACTTAGCTTTCGGAAAATTGCGACCAGGGCGTAAGAATTTTAAAAATTGACTTTTCATTATCTTTCTTGTTATTGAACTAATATGGTTGATAATTCTGATTATTGAGACTATGTTGACACTAATTCTGATTCCAGTTATTATGGGGTAATTTACAGGCCAGGAATGCTAATTTATAGACCAGATATTTGATTTTAGAGACCAGATTTATGGATGAGTAAAATGTGCAAAATTGCATTATTTAGAGATGTATAGGTACACATATTACTATTCAGAGACAGAAAGAGACCTATTTACACATAAAATACGCAAAAACATTCAATTATATATGTATTGCAACCGAAAATATCCCCAAATTCATTCAAAAAAAATTGGTAAAATTTGCTCTCATCTTTGATCAATTAACAAAATCTCCTAACATTACTAATATTTTTAAAATGACGACATTTGGGCATATTAGTGCTTAAAGATATAGATTATTCATAGAAATTCAAAAAAACTTTAGCTATAGCATCAATATTCGATCTATAAATAGATACATAATTTTCAATTGTTGAGTCACCGTGACTAAATGATGACGTCATAACGAGAAATAATGACGTCAGCATGACGTTATAAACGTCAATGTTGATTGCATACAGGTCAATAATCATCCGTATCAAATTTCGCTCCATAACAATGAATAATTCTAAAGATATACAGAATAATCTAACAGTGGGCCAAACTGACATCAAGCCAAGGTGTAATAGGGTTAACCACCTGGTAACCAAAAGACTGCATCTGATGCTACCATAAAACAAAATTTCTACTAAAACAACGTCTCATTGACCTGAACACGCTCAATGTGCTTAGAGTGAATACACAGTCAATCGAGGTTATTTGTACGTTAAAAACTAATTTATACAGTAAATACAGTCATTATTGACACATGATTTATTTTGTCGTTCTCTCTTTTTCTCACATCACATTTTCTATCAAAACGTCTCATTGCATGAACGCACTCAAAGTGCGGTGTTAAGTGTACGTTAAAAGACTACTATCCAGGGTAAAGAAAATGACGTAAATCATTGGGTCAACTATAGACCAGAAGGTCAACATTAACACATGATTGTTTTTGTCATTTTCTCACATCACATTTTCATTAAACTCTTCATAATTTTCGATGTGCCTAATAAGGCTAACTTTTGGCATTTTGCAACACATGATTTTATATCAGTTATGCCAAGTTTTTCTAATTCACCTTTAGATTTATTATCAACTAATCCAGTCGCACCAACAAAAATCGGAATAATTTCAAAGCCGTAATCGACCTACAATCGTTTGAGCTCAGCAATTAGAGGTATGTAGTTATCAATCTTCATTTGGTAGTTTCGACTAACTTTGACATCTAGTCCCACCAAAATATCGAATATCACTATAATTATCTTTTGTTGATCTCTGTTCATTTTTCTCTCCTTCGATGTTTTGGAATATTACAATTGCAACCTTTATTATGTCGGATTGGTAGGTACCTTCAACTTCAACCTTCAACATGGTGCTGTTTTTAACCATGTGTAAGTTGGCTTTTCATCTGTAGTGTTTGCCTTTTCTCTTGCACGTTAGAGATAACCGTGTTGTACTTTTTGTATCCAGGCATGACGGTGGTTTTCCTTCATTTTCAACTTTTTCTTGCTAATACTTTTGGTGTTTCATTAGTTTCGTTAACAATACTGAAAGATTTCATCAATTCACCAGCTTCTCTAATCAAGGATTCTTCTTCGTGAAAACGTACGTATGATAAAATTTAGATTTTTTTACATATTGTTTCAGATGTTAACTGATTGAAACAATTCGAGATATGTATAGGTCAGCTAAACTGTTTACTCCTGTACCACCTTTGCCACGATAGGTATATAAGCGATCTATGTCACTATTTCTGTGAAAGCTGCCATTTATGGTGAGTATTTTTTCTCGTTTTCACGTCTACTTCCTTTAATTCTCCTTTAGTCCAATTCAAGATGCCGATCGTGAGTGTAATTATCGGTAATGCAAAGGTGTTATGAGCTGTTGCTTTGTTGTTAGCATATCATTCAGACGACCAAATCTTTCTAATTCTGCGATAGTATTCTTTTAAAACGTTTTCTTTGCATAAATGACCATCATAACCTACTGCTTCGTCTTGACATAAGTATTTATATGTTTCACCTTCAGATAGTTCGTACATGTTCACTGCATGTTGTTTATTGTGAGTGTATTTCCAAACGACTTTCTATTACCTTTCTCGATGTATATAAAGGCGCATTATCACTACCAAACTGCATGCATATATCATTGGAGAATATGGTGATTAGATCAAGTTGTAATTTTGCTTCTTTTGGGTCTTGTGAGTGTGTTTTCAGATCGTCAACAAAGAATAGGTTGGTTATTTTATGATGTCGTTTTCGTGGTGGTCCAGTTTTGTATTCTGGTAGTCGTTGTAGTAGATATGACAGAAGGTTAACACTAAGAACAACTGAAAGCAGTGATAAACAGTCGCCTTGAAGAACTCCTGTCAGGTATGGTATGACATCAGTTTCAACACAACCGGTGGTTATATGTAGATATAATTTTGTTGACAAAACTTTCATCGAATTTCTAATGGTGTCAATTAGTATTGTTGGTACTTTACCTAGCTGTAAAGCTTTAATAATCCAGTCGTGTGGAACAGAGTCAAAAGTTTTCTTGTAGTCAAACCACATCATTAGTACATTTCGTTGGGGTTTTCTTACTTCCTGGTTTTCGTTAGGGTTTTCGTTCAAATTTGACAATTTTTTCACTGCAGCCATCGAATACGTTGTTTTTTGGAAAAAAATTATGTTTGAGATTTCTGTCGGCCATGGCAATAAAGAAATTCACGTTAATGAGTTCTAAAAAATTGATGTATATATCAATGATCTCAAAGTCAACAGCATCTTTTTCCTTATAGAACCAATATGTCATAGTTTTTACATGATATGAACAAAGTGCTTTCTGTTCCAATAGTTCCGGATCAACAGATGTGTCACATTCTCCCAAGCCTTTGATGGTAATGAATTCTTTGACGAGTTCTTTACAGATAAGAAAACAAATTCAATTTGTTTGTTGTTCATTGTTGATGTAAATGTTTTTCCGCGACAAAAAAAGACATTCGAAATTTAATATCGGGCCTTTCACTCTCACTATGCGATATTGTGATAACGTGGAAAGATGTAAAAACACTTGGATCGATGTTGTCGTTGTGTAAAATGTCCATATTTGAAAAATCTCGAGCATTTTTAGTCCAGAGCGGACACTTTATGCTGGTAACGTAATCAAGGTCAGCTCTACCAATTTTCTTATCGGTACGTTGTAGGCAGGACCATGGATTTCTCCTGGTTCTCTCTTTGGATATATTTTACTTGTGTGCTCAATATATTTTCTTTCAGTAAATAATAGGTATCACCTACCTCTATAAACAGCTCCGCAATGAGTCCTAAATCAGGATGAGGACGACAGAGTTGAAGTCTGGTGCAAACTGGATGACATCTTTCATATTCCATTAGCAAAATGTAATTTTTGTAATCCTCGGGAACTTAGAAAGGAAGGAGTCGGTGGGAAAATGGCTAAGTTTATGGTAGCAATATCATACGGCCGTGGGGTAATCAAATGTCACCAGTAATGCGGAAGTGTAAACGGTGAAATATGTGCAGATTTCATTGGGGAACATTTTCCTAGCATGTTTGAAGCATAACCAAACTTCCGTTGAAAATTGTTTTTACAAGACGGATGTCCATCGCAGAACTCTGCTCTCGCAAAGCAGGTAATGGATGAAGTAGGCTGCAGATTATTCAAAATTCCAGCACGGTCTCCCGACCTTAACCCCATTGAAAACATTTTTCACCTTGTTGGAATAGAATTAAAGCGTGAAGCCAAAGATATAAACATCACAAGTGAAACGTATGTGGGATTTTGTAAGAGAGCAAAGACTACAGTACTGAACATTTTTTGGGACATAATCGACCGTACTATCGACTCCATGCCAAGAAGAATTGACAAGGTGATTGCAAACAAAGGGCTGCGTACAAAGTATTAAATCGTATCTCGTATTGAAACTGTAGCGGTGGTGACATTTCTTTTGTTATGTTTCTAAAGGCCAAACAAAATCAGAAATAAAAATTCAACAGTTTGCCGTGCAATCCATATAAAATAAGAAATTCAAATTAGAATCTCTTTATTATATATGAACGGTTTACACCGCAAACCGTACATTTTACGGTTTCAAAGAAATTCAACGATTTGCGGTGCAATCCATATAAAATAACAAATTGAAATTAGAATCGTTTTTTTTATTTTGAACGGTTTACACCGCAAACCGTAAATTTTTGGCTAGGTATTGTTTTAACGGTTTGCCACGCAATCCATTATAAAATAAGAAATTCAACTAAGAATCTTTTTATATTCTTTGTTTTTATTTATAGCTATATATATTTTGTAAGGTTTCGTCTCCAAACTTCGATTTAATTTGCCTTAGAATTCCCTTCATTCAGTAGCTCAGCAAAACAATGTGCACAAGGGATCAACGCTTTCTGTTCTGCATGCGGAATTCCGTGCGTAAACGTAAATTGTCGCCACCGAACTTCCATAATTTCTTGTTCATGCGCAGAGTGGTTGGTGTTTCTTCCAAATTTCTCTGGCAATGGCTACACTTGTTGCAAGTATTGGCACTTTGTTTTCTGAGGTAATTACAACATCACTTTTAAATTGGTTTTTTGGTGCAGGGAGTTTCACCGTCTCTCCTTCCAGTAACAGAAGTAGGTCGTTCCAACCAATCAATTCTGGACTTCAAAGGAAATCTTGTAAAAGAATCACCTCAGCCTTCTCTGATCCAACCCAAGCGTACTTATTGCGTGCAGCGTTGAGGAAAACCTTGAAGATTTTTTCAAGAGGCTTTAGAATAAAGGTCTTACCAGAGTTAGCTGGGTCAGAGATTATAACAATGCGGAATTTTGCTCGACCTTGGCCAAGAAGCTCACGTAGGGCTGCAGCAAAGACAGACATTGATTGAATTCAGTGAAAGCACCTCACGGGCACAAGCAAGCCACCTGCGATTGCATCCATCAGCACAATCACTACTCTCTACTTCACGTAACAACTCTGTGCGACTCTTAGTTGACCGTTCTAACTCTTTTTCAGAATTTTTTAACTTCCAAGCGTTATCCATGAGCTCTTTCATTTTTACATTTGAACGGTTCATAACCTCGTTTGCTAAATCCGGCTGTCCTGCTTGAGCTCTTCGGTTGGCCAAAGCAAAGATTTCAGTGTCTGTTTATATATTGTTCTCTACTAAGAAATTTGCTAGCTCTAGATTTGTCCATCCTTTCCGCTTTCGCCTTTTTTCGTTCTCTTTGTTCTCATCAGACTTTCGTTTACGGTTTTGTGAGCGACGGTGGTTGGACACAGTGCCCACAGTTGATTTTTGAATCGGGCAATCTTTAAGGTTGGGATTTCCTTCACTAAGAAATACTTCAGTGTCTCTTTTGCAAACATATTTATAAGCAGTATAATAGTTAGAGTGAACATCAGAGAAGGGTACTTCTATTTTGATAACTTTTTCTAATGCCCTTTTTGTCGTAATCCACCGCTTAGCAGAACTCAATTTGAGTGACATGTAGTAGTGATCTCCTCCATCAGCATGAGGTTCTTTTCAGCAAGCCCAAAATAAAACTTTAACTTTTCCATCATTAAAATGCCTTTCTACACATTGGCCAAAGCCTTGTCTTGTGGGAAATTTGATAAGGTCAGCCTGACTGTACGTTATCATATATACTCGTCTTTGCTGCCTATCATTACTCATTAGTGTTGATTGAAAGTTATCGTCACTCATATTGTTGTTGTATCTATGTTCTTATCTGGTATATGTAGTAGAAATAATATGATAAACTTCAAGTATCACCTTTAATAACTGCAAATTCAAGTTGATACTTCAAGTTTTTTCGTGGTTAACTCAATACTGTCGTTTTTTTCAAAAATGGTCACAACTTTTTAAACAATCTTGCAGCAAATGTTGCGTGATTTTTTAGGTAAGTGTGCCCATTTGGTGGACATTAAAAGTTATATATAGACCTTGTTTGCTTCACATAACATTGGTCTTTAAAAATATCCGCAATGTTTTAAATTCCGGCGCTTGTAACTTTGTTTTGATCATGTGATCATTTGCTAAACTCTAATTGGTTCGATTTTTGTTTTGATTCCGTGTAAAAAAACACGAATCTGTTCGC